>CATIWO010240421.1:0-37669 GCA_949673435.1 Macaranga tanarius | reverse complement strand
GAGCCCATCCGAAAAAACCAAACCGAATAACCCGACTTTTTTGGTTACCCGATCCGTCGGTTTAAGTTCCCAAATTTTTACGGTTCGGCTACTTCATACCCATTTCCGAACCCGATCGGTGTCGTATTTCCAAACCCGACCCGCCCGATGCTCAGTCCTAGCCGAGTCGTGCCGAGTCGATTTTCTTCAGCACTTTTCTGTCTTCGTATTTTGACCATAACTTGAGCTACAGACCTCCAAATGAGGTTTGGTTTAAAGCTATGGAAACCTTAAAGAGTCCTTTACAACTGGTATGTTTTAAAAATTTCCAAACTCCACCTCTAAAATAGTCAAAAATGGTCAAACATTTTATTGGTCACTTTGATTTGCATTTGCCATGCATGACCTTTATGTGTTCAAAACCTCATAACTAATTTTGTACATTTCCAAATTGTGTGATTGAAATTGAAAATGAAACTAGACTCATAAATAAAGAGTTTTAATTGTTTGGAAGTGAATTTTCAACTTGTCTTTTATATAATTTGTTCATAAAGTTTATACTCTATTGGTTTTAAGCCACATTTGTATAAGTATGTATTTTGTGGTTGAGTTTGATGTTGTTATGCATTGCATACTTATGTGATATGTGTGATGAGTGTGAAGTTGCATGGCATATAGTTATGTTCTTGAAGGAATTTATTTTCTTTCTAATTAGAACACGTGTTGTGGTGAATTGAGGCCACGTGTTGCGGGTCTCACATTAAAGATTCAAGAGTCTCCAGATACCATCAGAACTCTAAAAAAGCAACTTGAGAATTAAATAGTATGAAAATAAGTTAATTAAAGGCTTTGCGGGACAGAGGCGGTGTGAGATCCCACATCGGATGGAAGTGGGTAGTTGGCATGCCTTATATGGGTGCAATGCCCCCTTCCTCAATGAGGCGCCTTTTGAGGACAAAACCGTGAGGACCATTGCCTGGGGCCGGTGCCAAAGCGGACAATACCTCGTGGGCCGAGTGATCTTGGGCTGTTACAAATGGTATCAAAGCCAAATCCTCGGGTTCGGTGTGCCAGCGTGGACGCTGGGGCCCTAAGGGGGGTGGATTGTGAGATCCCACATCGGATGGAAGTAGGTAGTTGGCATGCCTTATATGGGTGCAATGCCCCCTTCCTCCATGAGGCGCCTTTTGAGGACAAAACCGTGAGGACCGTTGCCTGGGGCCGGTGCCAAAGCGGACAATAGCTCGTGGGCCGAGTGATCTTGGGCTGTTACAGGCGGTGCCTCTTTTGCCTCAGAGGCGTCGTCTTTGTGAATGAAGAGGCGGTGCCTCTTCAAAGAGGCGACGCCTCTGTCTCGGCAGAGAAAACACAGCAGAGAGAAAATAAAATGAATTAAACAGGTAAAAAGAGGTCCAGATATTACCAATTACAGTCACGGAGTCAACATAACTTCAACACATATTTAAATAAACATGCACTACAATTTTAGAACGATTAAAAGTTAGAATGGTTGAAATTTTAAAACAATAACTAAAAAGAAATGAAAATTTACTGAGAAATTAAATTTGGAATTGGTTTGGCCCTCATAAGTGATGTTTGAATGAGATTCCTTGTTTTTGAACTTCAGACTCTTTCCTCTTTCTCAATTTCTGTTCTTAATTCTCTTTTTTTTTTTTTAGGCTCTTTTTTTTTTTGGTTCAAGTTGCTCACCCCCTTTTTTTTTTTTTGTTCTTCCCTTTTTATTGAGGCTGAATCAGCCCTAAATGCACATTCTCTCTCCCATGAACGTGGGAGAGAGGTTGTGGAATGTGGGACGACCCACATTCCACCATTTAAGCAACTTTAATTAATTTTTTGTTACAGACTCGAAGAGGCGGCGCCTCTGGGCCTTTAAAGCCCAAAGGGCTTGTTCTGATGGGCTTGGCCCATTAGACCACACGAGCCTGGCTTTTCTGGGCTGAAACCCTCTTTGAATTGGGCTTAACTTATTAATTTTTAATTAGTTAGAAATTTTAAAAGGGGTTTAGAGTCCGGTTCCTCGACAATTGGGATTTAGCTGCCATTTTTCATCATTGGGCCTTTCTTTTTCGGGCCGGCTAAACCATGGTGCCCACAATAAAATTTTCTAATATAACAAATTTATTAATGAAATAATTATTTATTTAAAATTAAATAAAAATTACAAACGCAATAAGAAAAGAACTAAATTTACTATTGAGAAATTGTTAAATTCATAAATAATTTTCATTATAAAAATTTTTAAAATTAAAGATATCTTTAATATAATAAAATTATTATTCTAGATAATTGAAAATTTTAAATCATTTTATAATTATTTATTTAAAGTAGTTAAAAATTAAAAATATCTAACTGTAAAATATAAAGAAGTTGTTATATTTTACTACCTATATATACATACACACACAATCACATATATAATTTTAAAAATTTATTAAACTAATAATCAAGCATAAATTTAAAAATTTATCATATGTAAATTTTATTTTTTTAATTATCATGTGAAACACTTTTTATTTCATTTTAATCAAATAATTTTAAATTAAAATATTTTTAAAAAATTGAATAAAATTTCCAAAAGTCAAAAACATTTTATTTTTTTATGCAAATAAATATTTATGAATTTTATAGTATAAAAGATAAATTTGACATTTTATAGATGTCACATCAATATTTTTTTTGTTTGATTTCGACTAAATGCCTATTTGTTCTAAAATTGCCAATAATTGATGAACTTGAGATATTTTTACCAAAATTAAAAAATTGGGATAAAATTATAAAATACCACAAGTGGTTGGATTTTTCATATGAATAGGCCAATAAATTTTATACATTGAGTAAAAGTTATCTTTTTCAATTCTATTCATTAGTTAAATAAATTTTTAGTAATCAATTTTAAAAAAAAAAATTATTTGACTTTTTAAACTTTTGAAGAATATCATTTGATCTTAGAACTTTATTAATTTTTATTAACATTTTAGAATAACTTATGATTTTGTAATTATATAAAAATCTTAATTCATATAAATGATATAAAATAATTAGTTAATGTTACTTTAATTAAATAAAATTTAAAATTTAAACTAATTAAATTATTTTCTAAATAAAAATTTAACTCAATAATAAAATAAGTATCAATTTGCATGTAACAATTTAATTAAAATAATAATTAATAATTTCATTAATTAAAAGATTTAATTTTGAACTCCCATATGTTAAATAATTGTTTTACGTATATCGCTTGAAAAAATATATATTAAATAAATATATATATGTATACACACACATATATACGTGGCGCTTACATGGATTGACTCAAATATTTTCGGTGGCCATATAAGCAAGATTTCACTGAATTTGGAATTGTAAAAAATAAAATAAAATTGAACATAAAATTACCAAAATTAAAAGGATATGGTTAAATTGTAAAAAGTGCTAAAATATATACATTTTTAAAAATTATTGTTAATTTAAATTTTATTTGATTGTAGCTATTGATGTATATTATAAGTGTAGTTACACCATAATTAATCAATGATTATAATTAAATAAATATTAATATAATAATTTTTAATTTTATTTATATAAATACATATGTATGTACCATAACAAAAGTAAAATTTAGCAAATTAAGGTGTCTGCAAGATTTAAAGTGAAGTATAGGAAGATACTATGTTTTCTCATGTGAGTTTAGGTATGGACGGATTTGTTTGCCCAATGCTTGTTAATTATTCATGATTGTTATATTGTTATACTATGTGCATGGGATAAGAATGAAAATTAATATATACAATCAGTCATTCTACAGTGTAAATAGTTGTGTCTATACAACTGAAATTAATACCGTTCTATTAAAATTTAATTAATTATAATCATTGATATATTTTACAGGTATTGATATACCAAGATAATCAATGATTGTAATTAAATAAAAATTAATCTAATGGTTGTAATTTTATTTATATAGATACAAACGTTTGCACCGTAGCAAAAGCTCTTCAAGTATTTTATTTTTATTATTGTTTTATTTTATTTTTTATAGGATTTTAATTGGCAAAAAAATATAAAAAAGCCCTAAACTTTTATGAAAAGATCACTTAATTGATTCATCAAAATTCATAAACTTTTAAAAATGGTTTAAATAGACCACTTGACTAACATGTGACTAAAAGAGTTAAATTTTAACTTTTAGGACTATAAAAGGTATTAAAAAAAAATCCTGAATCTGTTATTTAAGTACAATTTATTTTAGAGTGTCAAATTATTTCTTAAAATTAAAATTTAATTTTTTAAAATTTAAATTTAAATTTTTTAAGTATATGTTACTTTTTTTATTTCTTAAAAATAATTTTAAAGGATAATATTGGCATGATTTATTTAAAAGTGTAAATATTATCATTAAAAATTAATTATTGATCTAAATTATTCTACACTATATATATTTTTTTAAAATAATTTTAGAGAGTACAATTCTTTATTCTTATAAAAATTATTATAAAATGATTTGCTTTTCATCCTTGAAATATTGAATTGGGATGATTTTTTTCTTATCATGAACTAAATGTCTTGCATCATTTCATCTAAAATCATCCCTATTTACAATAAGTTTTTATAAAATTTAAAATTTTTACACTCTAAAATTAGTTCTTATAGTTCTATCTATTAGTCGGAATTTTTATTAGTCAGCTTAATTAATTTCTCTTGGTATTTTAAGAAAATTTTATGATTTTTTATAATTATATAAAAATTTTAAACCAATAAATGATATAAAAACTACTATTTAATTTTATTTCAATTAAATAAAATTTAATTTTCAACTCTCATTACTTAAATAATAATTTTACATGCATCGAGATATATATATATGCACACAATAGGTTATGATTAAATTATAATAAATGTCAAAAGTTATGCATTATTTTGAAAATAATAAAAACAATGTGTTTTTTATGTAACGCCTAAGTGTGTTGATTCAGATTTTTCAGGTGGCTATGTCAATATAGGTTTTATCGAAATTTGAACTGGTGCATAAAATTATATAAAATATATATATATATATATATATAATTACCAAAATTAAAAATATATAATTAAAATATAAAAATCTGATATGCTTTTTTTTTTTTTTTTTTTTTTGGTAAATAACCCCTTTTTTTAGGCCCCTTCAAGCAAGGATAAGAGAACCAAGGTGATGTATCTTCAATATTCAAGTGTTCAAAATACTTTTCCTGAAAAGGACTTGAGGTTTATTTAGTTCATACTCTGCCATCTCGATCAGAATTAAAATGGGAATAGAAAAATTAAAAATGAAATAATAATTTTAATGAACTGTTTAGTTGATTGCGAGAATGAGAATTAAAATCAATATTATTTCTGTAAAAATATTTTTATAATTATTTTTTTATACATTAAAAATTGGTATCATAATTATTTATCGTCAAAATTATTTTTAAAATTCTTTATAAAAATGTATTAAAATTTATTATAGAAATTATTTATTATTTAATAAATATTCTATATTGAAATATTTTAGTAGATATTTTATTAATTTTATAATTATTTTATAAATTCTAATAATATATATAACAATATTTAAATATTTGGCCACTTTGTAATTGGTTTGAACTTAATCCCACATGAATGAAAATTCATTAATTAGATATTTAAGGGAGTAAATGACTCCCATTAGCTGTGGCATCTCATTACCATTTCATATAATAGGAATTGGAATCGGCCACCTTTATTTTTATATGAACCGTATGGACTCTTAAAGGAGGTGGAACTGTTTTGATACTTTTGCAACTAATCTTTCCAAATCCCAATCACTCGCATACAGAGGAATCCGTTTTCCAATCCCAAGTTTTTCAAACTAGACAACGGATCAGGCCCCTGGAAAGGAACATAAAATTTTCTTCAAGTCTCTCCATATACAACAGAAAATATAGTATCAAAACACCATTCTCTAATTGCAGCAAGGTAATTTACATAAACATACAAGAAACCATAGATAGATTTGTTTATTGAACAGAGAATGTATGATCATAAAGAAACAAGTCATGTTCAAGATGGAGAGGATTCAGCCCCATCATGAAGAGCACAACATACAGTTGCTTTGTGATGTCCTTGATACACCTTAATGTCTTCGCCAGTTGACATGGACCAAAGCCTTGCCGTTGTATCCGAAGAAGCTGTGTGGAAGGACAACATTGTATTTATAACATAAATAAATAACTCTGATGAATCATTTTGTGAAAAACGTATCAAACTGGAAAAATCAAATAGCAGGCAGATCTCACTTAGCCCTCAATTCCACCTCCACACAAGTCTCAATGCCATTTAGCCATAAATAATTTATTTTATACTTTATTTTCCACAAAAGGAAGCACAGAAGAACTAAAGCAACAGATGACCAGGTTGTCACACCATTCAAAGGAAACCACTGCCACAGTTTTGTATCATTGCAGAAGAATGTAGCAAAAAAAAGTTGAATAAAACGGTCAATCACCTGTTATTAGGTAAGCACCATCTACTGAAAAAACACAGTCCCATACCCACCGCTGGTGACCTGGACACATGAAAATGTCGTTCAAAAAATTCATTAACCTTCTGTGACCATAACAATCAAAGACAACCTCATCTTTCAACATTTCAATTGACTGCATATATATATTCCAACTGAACTTAAAAAATTTACCTATTAAAGTTTTCTCTAATGTAAACCCATCAACATTCCAGATCTTGACAGTGTGATCTGCTGATGCAGTTGCCAGATATCTATAACAGATACAACAATAACAGTGATTAGTATGGCATCATACTGCATGAGTAATTCAAAGAAACAGTGCAGAAAAAGAAGAATATAAGACGTGTGATTGCAACAAAACAGAATAATAAAAGAATTTGACACCTTGAAAATACAAACCTATTGGGCTCACAGAACTCAGGGGAAAGAAGACATTTAAGAATGTATCCATTATGAGCTTGTAGCTTGTGAAGTGGCTCAAAGTTGGTCATAGTCTGCAAGAAAACATGTTAAAAAAAGAAGATACTGCACTTGAAATACCATAGTGAAGTAAAATATTAGATAGTTGAATTCACTGAGGAACTACCTGGTTTCCTCGCAACAAGCGCCAAACATAACATGTTCCCAGATTATTTGCAGCAACTACCAAGCTCCCATCCCACATAACTGTTAGAGACCTTACAGCTGTATCCACCTCTGGTACCTAAGTTCAAACTTGTCATACAACTCTTCTATAATAATCATCATATAAGTGACTTGCAGCTGTTAATCTTAGAATGATAACTTAAAGACAGAAGAAAATGCTATAAAAATTGGGGGAGGAATGCCCAATACACGCAGTTGCCCTTTTCCAACAGGTCTCCCAGATTGAAGGACAACAATATACAGGTGTGATGTCAATACCATTACAAAAGAATTAAGATTAGTATATTGGAGTACATCACTTTGTTTTGATCCTACTTAATCCTCTCTCTGTCTCATTCTTTACTCAATGTTAATATGTGAATACGTGTGTACACGTGTTGTTGCAAAATTCAAATGAGATCTAATAACTTATAATTGATGCACTGAATTAATTTCGACCAGTCTCTAATACTTGTCAATCCAACTAATTATCTACCAAAGTACCTTACAAATAATTTATCATAAATAAGGAGGCTTTCTGTAAACAATGATGAACTGGCTTATTAAGCTAAACAGAAAACGACAAAATGCCATATTTTCCACTTAATACATGACTGCATGGTTTTCAAGCAAATCTGATGTGCCAGCCAAATTCGACAAAATCAATGTCAGCACATATGCAATTCTATAACTTCCTAGAATAAGAATAACAACATATGTAAAAATTCAGAACTTTGCAATTTAATTCAATTAATGCTATACAATAATGCAATTCCTTAAAGCATACCAATTCACAGCTGCATGAATTTGCTGTCAAATCCCAAACACGAATGTTGCCATTTTGGTCCCCAGATATCAATTCAGTCTGCAGCACCACAGACATACAACATATAAGACTGATACTAGGAAAAAATAACCTTATCTAAGAACTTGTATTGAACAGACCCACAAAGTCGTTGCATCAACTAACTAAAATTCAAGTTCTTTTGCTTCGTGTTTTCACTTGCTACAAAGTCATTTGCACCCTTCTAAGCCAAGTTGGATAATTTTCAAACAACTCAAAGCAAACAGATTAGACATTTCATCTATTGAGTGATCTCTAATCTCTTTCCTTTTGCTTCTATCTTTTGGATAAGATTTTGGTCTTCACAATTAACTAAATATTTGAGACAACTGAAAATGGCATTTTGCATTATAGAAGCTCTTATCTTAGGCTTACAAATTCAATATCAAGTATCACAATATTTGTACTAATAAAAAATTCACTTTTATAAACAACACCTTTAAGATTACTGACTATCGCCAGGGAAGCTTCAAAAATGTTCCAGCCAGGTTAAATTCCAAACTTGAACAATAAATCCAACTGCTGAAAGAAAAAGAAATAAAAGTTGCAGGTTCTCTTTCAAAGGTACATGCAGCAAGTCCTGGATTTTCATATTGTTTAACCAACAAATTTTAACCTAATTTTTCCAGTTATTAATGAAACGCTAATATCGAATAGAGAGCTCACAGTGTGAAATAACATGCTTAACCAGGTCAAAAACAGCAACAAAATGCATTGCAAATACCATAATAGCCTATTTGAACAGGGACTTAATAGATAATGTATGACTACTTTCACAGGAGTCCATTACCACCATCGCTTTTCTCTTTCAAGCACCTGTTTCAACTTGTAATAAATTAGGAGGGATACATGATAACTAACCTGATTTGGGTGTAGCACAACTGTGTTTACAGCTGCACGGCTTTCATACTCCCTTTGACAACCTGGAGCTCTGCAGTCAACTTTAGATAAGAATAAATTCCTCACAATAACTGAAACATATATAACAAAATCAAAGAGGGGAAATAGACGAGGATATGTGCATATAGCCTTTTCAGGGAAAGTTTACCTCAAATCCCAAATCTTTACAGTGCCATCCTCAGAACCTGAGTACATCCAGTTTCCATCACATTGAAACCCCACTGCCATAACATTATTTGTGTGCGAGTCATAGCTTCTCACCTAACATTTAGCATGAGAATGTCTTCATCACATAAAGCAGGAAAATAATGCTTAAAAGGAAGAAATCATTATCAAGGTGGTGGCATAAGTATACTGGTTGAGGGCTGTTTGAGTTGATATCGAACAACCGAATGTGAGGATTACCAGCTGCAGCCAAGAAGCGCTTATCTGGATTTATTTCAAGTCGATTAACTTGCTGGAACCGTCATGTCACAAAATGAAAACAATAACCATTAGAGTCAAGATATCTGGATAAATGATTCAATAAGAAGAAAATCAATGGTATCTAAACTCTATAATATTGAAGCCATAGAAAGGGAAAATTATACTCAATCAAAAACAATGCATCTTGCTTAATACACGCACTGCATTCTCTCAAAACAAAATCAATAAATAAATAACATCTGATTCAGTATCTGTTTGATTTCACATTAGTTATAGTCAAAGATGGGGCACTTAGCAGGTAATATACATTACCATCAGCAGCTAAGCCTGAGAGAAGCTATGAAATAAACAAAAAGAAACCCCGGACATAAAATCTTTCATTTCCTAATACATACATTTCATTAGATTGAAACCATCCAACAACTTACTTATATAACTTTACATTTATTTTGCAATAACTAAAGAATATGCCACAAACTTCAATTATTAAGCACTTCTAAGCTTAATAGTAGGAAATCTCAAATTTCACAAGTAACAGAAAACAACTGGAAATTGTACATTCATAATCAGTGACTCAAAAACAATCCAAACCAAGACATGGCTTGTTAGAAATGTCACCTAATACGCCAAAAACTACCACACCCATAATTCAATATAAAACAAAAAGTCGTCCAATGATACAGAATAAGTAAAAAAAAAAAAATACAGAATCTGGGTATTGGATGGTACGATAGCAGCGACCACTTTTGGCCTCCCAAAATCTAATAGTATGATCATAACTAGCTGTTGCAAGAATCACTGAGGGTTGTGTCATATTAAACAATCACCACCTGAATCAACAAACGACAATGATTCGATCAACATAGCATTCATCAACCAAAACAAAAATTGAGATTTAACAAAGCATTCAAAAAGTCTTACACCTGAGTGACGGTGAACAAACCAACGTTTCATGGAAAATTAAGATGCAAAAAGAGTGATATTTCTATATTTGATCCATAAAAATAAATAAATAATTGAATATGATTACCTTAGAATCAAGTGAAGAATGATGATGTACGTAGAAAGTGTGGAATTAGAAATAAGGGTTTTGAGGGGTTTTTGAGAGTATGCTGCAGGAGAAGAGGACGACAAAGAAAACGTTACAAGAATCTCTTTTTCTGCTACTGCGCACTGCAAGGCTAAGAATATGGCTATTTTCAAAATTGAATCCTTAATAATGCTATCGATGGTGATCACGGTTAGGAGAAATTCGGAAAAAAAAAAAAAAAATTTCAGTATCATACCATATTTTAGAAATTTTAAAAATAAAATTTTCATTATCAGTATCATTTTTCGGTATGAAAATACTGTACTATATAAATTTTTTGATACGGCTCGGTACAAAGATTCGGTTCTTTCGGAACGGATCGGTATGAAACCGTACGGTTCGGAAATTCGAGAATTTATATTATTAATTAAATATATATTTATTATCAATAAATAAAATAATAAAAAATTATTTTATAACCTATTTAAAAAAATAATAAATAATGCTACCTAATAAATAAATTAATAAACTTGAAATAAGATGTTACATAAATTTTTTTTTTTGGTTAAATAACCACAAAATTTAACAAGTGCACTGCATGTCAAAAATAAAAAGAGTAAAACTAATTCTAAAATATATAATTGTAATAATGTTATTTTACTATAACAATAAAAAGGAACAAAGCTTCCATAAGTATCACCTTATGCTTCTTCTATGCGGGTTCAAACTTAATTTGACTATATATATATAATACTTAGTAATTTAAATTTTGTTTACTTAATACTTAATATTAAACTAATATTATACATATTTAATTAATCTTATAATTAGACACCAATTACATTAAATGAGTTATATAAGGTCTTATACAAAATTATATAGTTTTAAGATTAAAGTACATAGTTTTGAAATCATTCACTAAGTATTTTAACTTTTTTTTTTTTTTTTGGTCCATGAACAATATTTCATTCATAAAAAACAACCGTACAAAACAAATCCCAATCACCATAGGGATCTCAACATGAGACCACATTTAGTCAAGATATTCATGACTATGGGTGAAAGCAGACTTTACGAGAAGAACAAAAATAAGAAAACAACACAACAACAACAACAACAAAACAACACATAAACAACTACAAAACAATACAAAAATAACCAAACAAAAACAAAAAATAACAAAGAAGAAAAAGAAAGACTGCTGCCAAAGGAGAGTTGGTGAACCATAGAGTGGCCTTCATCCTTCATCTGCTGTCGCGAAGGGGAAGATCATCTTTCGGTCGTGAACAACACCATTCTTAAGGCTTCACCATTTGAGATCTGTTAAACCAAAGCTTCATTAACCAATATCTAAAACCTAGGCAGCAAAGCAACAAGAAAAAAAAAAAGACAGAACAACCTACACAAAGGAAAGAAAATCGAAAAACTAAGCTAAATATAATTAAAAGCAAAAAAATGAAGGTGTTAGGGTGGATTTTGGCCAACTATGGCCAAAACCCACCCATTCACCTCTGCTGCAACAAGAAAAAAACGGAGAAGATGAAGTGGTTGGTGAGGAGAGAGGAGAGAGCTATCAAGGCTATTACAAATATCAAGTTGATACTTCATAATTTATAATCTTATCATTTTATGGTAATTTTAGTAATTATGATAATTTATATTTCTTATATAGTAATTTTATAGTTAATAGATTCGTGAGTTAAATGTATTTAAACTTAATAGTACGTAGTATTGTATACTACTACTATGTACATAGTTTTCTATTATATTTACTTGACATTAATTTTTTATATTAATATTATTTTATATTATACCTAAAAATATATAACTTTATATTGCAATTAATAGCTTTTTAATTATATTTACTTATATACATTAATATACAATAAAAGTATGTAATTTATGCAATTCATTCTAAATATATATTATAACTTTACATAATTATGCAATTCATACTAATATACTTTAAAAGTATGAATTGCATACTAATTGTGAATGTGAATGTGAATTTACATTATAACATTCATTAATAAATAATAATACTATTATAGTATTTCTATTAACAATACTATTATTAAAAATATATAATTCTATTATAAATATATAAATTTTTATTATATTTAATAATTTATTTTTATTTAATATTGAATTAGTTGTGAATAATATTTTATTTTAAGTAATTTAAATATTTCTTATAATAGTAATAATAATGAAATTAATAATTTTAATTTTGTTAATAATATATATATATATATGTGTGTGTATAACTTGATAATATAATGAAAACTATAAAATAAAGTTCAATAATAAATATTAATATCTATATATTATTTATTCATATAATATCCGGTACTATATTCGGTTTTTAGTATGGTTTTTAACAAATTTTCAGTACTGTACCAAATTAGTAAAATGGTCCGATTCTATTCGGTTTGGAGTTATCGATACGGTTTTTTTGCCCGTCAGTTCAAATTTTCAGTTCAATTCGATTTTTTCTCATTCTCGTGCTCAGCCCTAACCATCCACAGCTATTACCAACTATCCGTTACTATATGATAAAAAGAAATTATCGCTTAGCCTAGCCCTCAAGATTTATACCGATGGCTCATGCATGATACCATGTAGGATTACTCATTTTTGTGTAGTTTGCAAATATGTTCTAAATTTATACCTCTGTTTCTACCAAAAAAAAAATGTTATTTTCATTATATGCTGATATAATTCAATTACACAGTTTTTCCAATAAATTATATATATATTTTTTTGAAAATACCTTCTAAAAATATTTTTTGAAGAAATCAGAAATTCTAATTTCTTTTAGAAAACTGATTCTGCAAAACAACTGCTTTTGAAAAATCAATAAAAAGAAAATTCCAAAAAGGAAAAAAACAGAAAATTCATAATCTCTACTCACGAAGCTTCACCATATGAATATGAAGAAGGTAGGGAAACATGTTTTTGAACTGGTAAAACACAACATCACGCAGGTAACACCGTAACATTAGTGGTTTTGTTTTGTAAGAAACAAGTAATAAACCCATTGTCACATAAGTACTTGACATGTTGGTCAATCACTTGCCCAGTTATACTCTTTGAGTCAACCTCAGCAGCTAACATAGATGCACCCCAACAAGGCAACAACACACACACGAAGAGAATTGCAGTCTTGTACTGGGTCTGGACTCCATGGCCAGATGTCTATTCCTATTTATACAATAAATCATTAAATTTGAGATTTATTAGTATTATGTAATAACATGGAATTATCATAATTTTAATGTGATAAGATCACTTATACTATAAGATTATATATAAGGCCTATTGGTGAAAAAAAACCAAATGTTTGAAATTTTTTGATCCCAAACTTTTAATTTTTGCAATAATGTCTCAATTTAGCAAATGTTTAGCAATTTTAACACAAATAGTTTTTTGGTCAAAATTCACTAAAAATGTTGATGTGCTATCTTATAAAATGTCCAATTTACCCTTTTTAATTTTTTAAATGTATAATAATCTATTGGTATAAAAATCCAAACATTTGAATTTTTTGGCAAATTTATTTCAACTTTCAAATTTTGATAAAATATTTTAATTTAGCCAATTAATAATTATTTATTTAAAATTAAATGAAAATACAAACACAATAAAAGAATTAAATTTATTGTTAAGAAATTGTTAAATTCACAAATGATTTTTATAATAATTTTAAAAAATTAAAGATATTTTAATATAAAAATTATTACTCTAGTTAATTTAAATTTAAAATTATTTCATACTTATTTATATGAAAGTAGTTAAAAATATCTAATTTTAAAATTCAAGAAATTTTTTTTTATTTTACAACACACACACACACACACATATATATATATATATATATATAATTTTTAAAAATTTATTAAAATAATAGTTACTCATAAATTAAAATTTTATCACGTGTAAATTTAATTTTTTAATCATCATGTCAACACTTTTTATTAATTTTGGTCAAATAATTTTAAATTAAAATATTTTAAAAAAAAATTAAAAATAGAATAAAATTGCCAAAGTCATAAATGTTTGAATTTTTTTATGCCAATATATAGACATTTATTGATTTTACAATATAAAGGGTAAATTTGCCATTTCACATATACCACGTCAACTTCTTATATTTTATTTTGACCAAAAAATTATTTGTGTTAAAATTGCCAAACATTTACTAGATTGAGACATTATTACAAAAATTAAAAGTTTGATATTAGATTGCAAAAAGTCGCAAACGTTTGGATTTTTTATACCAATAGGCCTATATATAACACTATGTCTTAGTATTAATCACACCAATATGTAAAATACGATTTTTCACAACCTCTTTACCAATTTCGGTTTGTTTATTGAGAAAAGGAGAGTTACAAATACTTCTTTTTCCTTTCCGTGTTTTATTTTTTTCTTTCTTTCTTTTACTTTTTTTCAGGAATAACTGCACATAGCTTTTTAGCAGTTGTAACTTTCTCATTTATTCTTTTTATTTAATTCCATTTGGGTTTAATCAACCTGTCATAGTTATCCAGATCCAAAATCCAACAGTTAAAATATAAAACTGTTACACTATGCATGGCAACAATAAAGAAAAGGAAAGGGAGAAGGGAAGGGAAGAAGAAATATATATGTTTTTTTAGTAACTTAAAAATAATTAATAAAAAAAGAAAATGTTTAAAAATAAAATACACTTTTAAATCTTAATATATTTTAGGAGTTGATATTTTTACACCTAAATATTTTTACCTTATAAAATAAGAATAAGGGGAATAATTCCTTTCTCCCTAACAATTTTCAATAAACCAAATAAGATGAGAATTAATTCATCTTTTATTCCTTTTCCTTCTCCTTATTTTCCCCTCAATCTATACATAATGTTAAAGTCCATATTATCAGTCCTCACTCAATAGCCAATTATATACTTAGAGCAGGCAAGAATCTTCAAAGTTGAGTTAGGTAGCTAGTTGGGTAGAATTGTATTTATTCAGAGATACATTTTCCAAAGTTTATACTTTATAGTATATATATAGCATTAGTTTCATTTGCTACATTTCATCTAGCAGTAAAGAAGATACAAATAAAACTCTAATTTTCTATCGCTCTGTCTCCTTCCGCGGCATGGGTAGTGATCCACCATTGCATGAGACCTGCAATTTCCTTTTGGAAAGCTCTTTTGGACGAACAACACATCAAGAAAAGATTATGAAGGTTGAAGATGAAGTCGAGCTGCCTACAATTGATCTAAATTGTTTAAATTTGGGACATACAGAGAGTGAAAATTGCAGAAGAGACATAGGTGAAGCAGCAAGGAACTGGGGTTTCTTTCAAGTTAAAAATCATGGGGTTTCAGAAAAGGTATTGGAGAGCATGAAATGTGAACAAATGAAAGTGTTTCATGAACCCTTTTTGAAGAAGGTACAACTTAACTTCTTGAATTTACCATCAAAAAGCTATCGATGGGGAAACCCTGAAGCTACTTCCTTGAACCAATTCTCTTGGTCTGAAGCTTTTCATATATCTCTTGCTGATATCTCAATGATGGATGGATACAGGACTACTCTCAGGTAAAATTATACACTCATATATTTAACTCGTCTGTTACATAATGACTTAACCTACCAAATTTGATCATTTTAATTCATAAATGTACAATTGTCATTGTCATACTGGTTCAGACAAAAATAGATATAATTCCTAGGGTCTGCCATTAACAATCTGAATTTGATCATTAAAAGGTAACTTCAAAAAAATTTCTTTAAATATATTATACCGATATGTGGAATGAGTTTTTAAAAAATACCCAAAAAGAAATATTCAAAAATTAATGGTTGGATGAAAAATGTATACTGCATTTAGTGTGTGTGTATATATATATATATATATATAGAGTGGTACGTATATATATGTGTAAATCAAAATGAAGAAACCCAATGTGACAAAATTTAATTTACGTTGGACACAATGCAATAAGTCTCTTTCAAACCTTATCTAAGTCATGCAAAATTTCCCCTCAAAGCCTTATCTAAAACAATAGTCGATATTATTACTATTATCACCTAACTCCCAAACAATTTCCTGCCCGCCCATGCCACACAACTAGGACACTCACACAGGCGATTTAGACTTTTAATCTTTAGGCAGGTCCCTGAAATCAAACATTGTTAATGGGGCCTCTTGTTGTGCGTCCCCAGCCAAAAATTCGGACTTAACAAACTATTTTTCTACCTACCTTAATTATAACATATGCTTAATTAGACATCTATTGTCTAATGTCTATCAACATGCAAGCGTGAAGTGATTGGTAGGGTCTTTGGTTTAGTCTTTTTCTTTTTTCTATATAATATTTTTGGCATTTGGTAGAACTAAAGATTCCGACTAATTTGACTATGGTCAAATAAATCTTAAAAAAATATAATTTTTTTTACTTTTTATATATAAATTTAAAATTTAAAATCTTAATTAAAGAATCCAAACTTTTTCTCGTTTGGACTTGCAAATGTTGATTATGGTACTTTATTTTCATGCATGATGAAGGCCCCATTTAGTTGTCTTATTTAACCAGAGATTTTACTCTTTGACTCTTCCTTTGTTAAGGGAAGTGAAACTTCTCATGATTGTGATTTTTTTGTAGCAAATAATAGTTAGTATTGTTAGTTAGTTAGTGGGGAAGGGGAAGTTTTTACCACAAAAGAGGAGGGATGATTCAAACCAACGTTCCTCATATGCTTCTTGTGAAGTATGGTCACTGGGCCAAGTGCCGGTGGCTTCTAATGATTGTGATTGTTTCATCATTTTGAGATATTTTTTATTATATGTCATGCTAACATCATATGGGGTGGTAGAGAGCTAATTATCTTGTAATTACTAGAGTAATAAATGATAAAATCCAGTAAGAATTAAAAATATTAGATTATATCACTCAAGTTATTTTCAGAATTATATTCAAGTTTAAACTCCAATCTATACTCCATTTATTTAAAGAAAAATCACATCAAATTTACTTAAAGCGACAAAACTATTTGCTTTAATGAATCACTTTTTAGCCATTGAAATCTTTAGAGAGCGATAAATTATAGTTTTAAAAGCACTGTCATCCCTTAGCCAAAAAAAAAAAAAGCACAGTCATCCCAATAGCTAATCAATGGAGACAGATAAAAGTTCACTAATTAAACAAAATGCAAGGTAATATTCTCTCTGTTTCTCGTTTTAAAAAATACAATTTGTTCCACTCCAAATAACTTATTTAGATTACTATATTTTGGTTTTAAAATAATTTTTATCTACAAACACTTTCAACTCCCAATTTACACATATAATTATTTCTACTAAAAAGGATAATATAATTATTTGCACTTATAATAATGCATATTAAATGAGATATTTAATTTTTATAATATTATCTTAAACGATAGTTAAAATAGAATGAATGGAGTTTTTTTTTTTTTCCTTTTTGCAAGATGTTCTCATTTTTCATATTCTATCTCCTAATTAATTAGGCTTTATTTTTTCCATTGCAAATTAACTGCTTATTAGGGATAGCATCAACCCTGAAATGTACACATTTATCAAAGGTTGAGTAGGCCTTTTTTTTTTTGTTCTTCATTTTCAATCACTGTTAGTCAACCATATGCATTATGCAGATCAACAATTGAGGCATTTGTGGGAACAACTGCCACCTTGGCTCAAACAATAGCTGAAATTTTAACAGAAAACATAGGCATCAAAGCCAATTTCTTTAAAGAAAATTGTCCTCCTAGAACTTGTTTTCTACGGATGAACAGATATCCTCCATGTCCCTTCTCTTCTAATGTCTATGGACTATTACCCCACACCGACAGCGATTTCCTAACAGTAGTGTCTCAAGACCAAATTGGAGGATTGCAATTGAAGAAGGATGGGAGATGGATTTGTGTTAGACCTAATCCTGAAGCTCTAATGATCAACATTGGTGACCTATTCCAGGTAATCTTTTACTAGTTTATGCCTGAAATATCGCACCGTTAGATTAATTTTTTAATTATAACTATTGATTAATTCTTATATATTTATACCTGTGATAATTATCAATTATTATAATTAAATAAGGATTAATTTAAATTTTATTTATATAAATACAAATATGTATACTAAAAAAGAACTCCTTGAATGATGCATCAAATTGTTGGATGTCTGATTTGAAGAGAACCATCATATTTTTTCGTAGTACCTATAATTTTTTAGGAGATTTTTACCTACATTCAAATAATGCATCCAGGCATATATTTTGTACGTTTTATACTTAACTAATTAATAAAAATATGATACATTTTATCAAAAAAAAAATAAAGATATGATACATACGTAAGTGTTATAGATCCGTCCATTGGATGTAATACACCTGAAATATATATCTTTTTAAAAATATTTCGTTCTTATAAAATATCAAAAAATTATTCACTATTTCTAGGTACGAAATTGGTAATTTTGTTTATTCATTTTATAAGGATTAATTTTGTTGTTACAGGCATTTAGTAATAATATTTATAGAAGTGCGGAGCACAGAGTGGTTGCACCTCAACAAGTTGAGAGGTTTTCAATGGCATTTTTCTATTGCCCTTGTGATGATGCTGTAATAGAAAGCTATGATCATAAGCCAGCAATATATAGAAAGTTTAGTTTCCGAGAGTATAAGCAACAAATACAGAGGGATCTTCAAGCTACCGGTAACAAAGTTGGGCTATCAAGATTTCTCTTATGAAATCGTGCAGTAAAATTACTTGCTTTCAATTTGGTAACTTAATTTCATTTTTTTTCTTTTTCATATGGTAATTTTTTTTATTACATATATCAATTTGAATATTCTCTATTCTTAATTAGAGAAATTCATTAGTATCAGAAATTAATAATAAGAAATAAAATCATGATATAATTTTTTATTAATAAAAAGGTCAGACAATGTTCTGCGTAACAAAGACAATCCTATATTCTTTTAAATTATATGAAAGTTAATTTTATAAATCAACAATAATATGTATCGAATTTTACAATTCACGATAATTTTTAAAGAGAAGTGACCACTAAATTGTTCTCTCCACTCGCTAAGATATCAATTTAAAACTAAGTACTAAATTAAAATTAAATAATCCATGGAGCAATTTATTCTAATTCATATTTGGTTCAATTTCATTAAAGAATTTATTTTATATTCAAATAAATTTAAAATATAATTCATTTACAAATAAATTTTAAATTTATTTAAATCAAATGCAATTTATCAATAAAAATTAATTTAAATTTAAAAATGTTCAAAAAATTAAAAAATTAAAATTGAAAATAAATTTTATAAACTTTTCAATTAAACCAAATATAATCACTTAAATTTATAAATAAAATTTATAAAATTTATTTCAACCGAACAGAATTATGGATCCACTATAATTACAGAAAGTCGTATAATTCATATTCATATTTTATACTAAAGCCTAATAGCTCACTTTGTTAAAGGGGCCATCTCCTAAAATTACTGGTCCCTCAGCTCCACTAATACTGCATGCACTGATGTAGGGTTAAAACTGCAAGCATATAATCTCACATCTCAAATTTAGGAAAATGGAAACATGTAGACTTTTACAGGCGCATAGGTTTGTGGGTTAAAGTTGCAAATGTGTTTTATTTTCACATTGGAACTATTTTTACTTTTTAAATAAAAAAAAAAACAAATCAAATTAATTTTGATTGGTCGATAATTATTAGAACTTTGAAGTCAGCCATCACAAATAAAAAAAAAATTAACCCTCAAATTGAATTTTAAAAAATTAAATAATGGAAGCCTTCCTTATTGATTGAGAATATGATCGATGTAACTAGTATGTACCAGCTAGCGTTTTACAATGGACTGCCAATTATATGTTAGATATAAAGACTAAGGCTATGTTTGGAAATTGAGGAAAAAAAATTGAGAGGAAAATGTGAAGGATAATAATAATATATATATTTTTTTTAATTTTCCATTCTTATGTTTGGATATAGTGGAAAATAAAAATAAGGGAGAAAAGAAAATAGTTGAATTTTGAATTATTATTTTAATTTTTCTCTCTAAAATTTGAATTATATTTAATTATTCTTTTTTCCCTATTTCTTCCCACTTTCTCTCCATTTTGAAGAGACAATTTTGGGTGAAAAATAAGTATAAATTTTCTTTCCTCTTCATTTTTCTTTATTTCTCCAAACATAAAAAAGTAATTTTTTTCCCTTTATTTTCCCCCTTATTTTCCACCATTTCACATAGGCTAAGGTAGCGTGCATAATAGAGAAAAAAAATATTGCAATTATACGTACTAAATTTATTGATTGTTCAATTGTTAATATCCAAATATCATTATTTTCATGAAAATTGAAAGCCTATTTTGTTTAAATAAAATGATAAGCTACTAAAACACTAAAGACGAAGTTTGGGCCAAAGGTTCAAATTGTACCTCAACTTTAGATCAAAAATTAAAGGAATAACAACAAATTTAGTCCTATAAGTTAAGGTCGGTTTCCAACTCAGTCCTATAACATTAATTTTTTACAATTGAGTCCTATAAAATTTTAAAAAAATCACCGTTAGTCCTAGAGTATTATATTTAACGGAACTCGTACACCGTTAGTCCTCCACATTTGCATAAATCAAGCCACGTGTACAAGTTCCGTTAGATATAATACTCTAGGACTAACGGTGAATTTTTTAAAATCTTATAGGACTCAATTGTAAAAAATTCATGTTATAGGACTTAGTTGGAAACCAGCCATAACTTATAGAACTAAATTTGTTGTTATCCCAAGATTAAATTAGACTTTAATATTTTATTTTTCTTATTTAGAACTGTATGTTGCAATTTTATCTCAATTTGAATATTACTGTGACGGAGACTCAAAAACCTTAAAAGTAGGAAAAATTACACAAATAACTAAAAATAAATAAAAATATTTAAAAGTATGATAGTTTTTTTCATATACACCATTTTTATTTTTTCTTTCATTTTTATAGTTTTTTTTTTTTCATCTCTTCGTTCTCTTCTTGATTTTTCCTAAATTCATCACTTTTTTCATCATTTTTCTAAATCTATTACTAATCATAACAAAATTTGTAAAATTAACCCCACTAATAATGAATTTTCAATAGCAAATAAAGCTCAAATGACTATAATAGATGTCTCTTCTTTTTATTTTTCCAATTTTATTTTTGAATTTGTGTTTGTGGTACTATAGGTGTTGATAAATTTTTGTCAATTCATAGGTGCTTGTTGATTTGATGAGTGAGTGTCAATTTTTTTTTATTATTGGTATTTGGGTAATTATTGGATTCTATGTATTTCATTTTTTTTGAATTTGTATTTTTGTTACTATAGGTATTAATAGATTTTTGTCAATTCATGAATTTTATTGATTTGGTGAGTGTGTGTTGTGATTTTTTTTTATTGTGAGATTATTTTGAAGTTATTTGTTATTTTTTTAGTTGTTGGAGGTTGTTTTCAGGTTATTTTGAGGTTGTTGTTATTGTTTTATGGTTGCTAAAGGGTTGTTGTGATGTTGTTTAGACATTATTTGTTATCTTTTAGTCACTAAAAGTTATTTTGAGGTTATTTTTATTATTTTATGGTTGTTTTTTTTTTGAAAATTATTGTTTTATGGTTGTTGAAGAGTAGTGTGAGGTTGTTTTAACGTTATTTGTTGTTTTTTAGTTGTTGAATGTTATTTTCAGGTTGTGTTTATATTTTTTTTTAGTTATTGAATGTTGTTGTTAGGTTATTTTAAGGTTGTTTGTCCATATTTTTTTTGTATTTCGAGTTTTTTCTATAAATCTATTTTTAATTATTTCATTTCTTTAAATGTTATAAAAATTTGAGTAAATAAGAGAGTTAAAATTTTTAAAAGTAATATATATATATATGACTAAATAAATTCAATAAAACCTTTAACATGGTGGCTCTATTTATACTTTGTAAGATAAAGGAAAATAAATATATTCGAATTGATTGTTATTAGGTTGTTTTGCTATTTTTTAGTTTTTTCTGGTTGTTTATCCATAATTTTTTATTTGTTTTAAATTGTTTTTTATGACTATTTTTTATTATTTTATTTATTTAAATATTACAAATTTTTTAGTAAATGAGTGAGTTAAAGTTTTTAAGAGTGAAATATATGTATTAGAGATTATTTTGTATTTAGTTTCTTATAGGTATTAGAGATAATGTGTTATTAAAATTTGCTACTAGTAGTACGAATATAATGAGGTAATTGTTAGCCATTCTGTATGTTAATTCTCAATTTGAAATTGTTTTATTTGCTGTTATATTTATAAAATATTTGTATTTTAAAAATTTATTTTTCAAAAAAAATAGTTTTAAAATAAAAGTTAAATGGTATTTTTGAAAAAAAATTTCTCCTTTTTGAAAACCCTTAAAGGTATATGTGCTAGACTCGTGGGACCTATCACTCCTGTTTGACTCAGCATCCACACCAAAAAAAAAAACAGACCAAGCCCCACCCTCCTTTCTCTCTCTCTCTCTCTCTCTTCTATTAATATAATCCCCAAATTCCGAAATTGTTTATGAAACTGAACCCAAATTTTCCTTCTTTTGAACATCAAGGATCATCACTAAATTTTTTTTCTTTCGATTCATCGATAATAGGACATGCATGATTGAGGGAGAAAACAACCGTTTAGATAAAATAATAATATTGTAATTTATTTAATAAATATTTTTTTATTTTTAATGAAGAATATTATTTTATATTTTTAAAATTTAAATAGATTTGTTTATTAATAAACAATAAATGGCACTGTGAGATTAACTCATACTCAAGATAATGAATAAACTTCCAAACTTGCTAAAGCTGGACTTGGCTTACACTCTTAAGTAGCAAGAAAAGTCTTTTGAGTCCTTCTATCATTCATAAAAGATTAGCCCAAACTTTGGATTTATACCACAATATGTCATCCGGCCCACTCATTGCTACACTTGTAGCTCGAAGTTGAATTACTTCAATTTCAAAAAGATAAAATATAAATATCTAAAATAACTTAAGCTAAATAATATATTTAAAAAATATAGTGGTTTTACAAGTGTTTCAGTTTTACGGTATTTTCTATATTTATTTTCATTTATACAATCCTCTTCTTCATCTTCTTTTCATAATTTCTTTCAAAATTCATCAAATTTTTTATCTTTTTTCGAAAGCCATCACTAACAATAAAAAAGATTTTCAAAATTAAATGTACTAACAATGGATTTATAGCAACAAAGATAGATCAAATGAAATATTTTTTTTCTTCTTTTTATTTATGTTCTTTTTGTTCTTCTTTTTTTTTCTAATTTTATTTTTGGATATGTATTTTTTGTGCCATGGATATTGATAATTTTTTTTTTCAATTTTATAAATTCTTATTGTTTTGATGAATCAAAATTTTTTGGTTATTGGCACTTGGGTGATTCTTGTATTCTACTTTTTTCTCATTTTATTTTTTGGATTTGTGTTTTATGGTGTTATAAGTGTTGATAGATTTTTGTCAATTTATAGTTTTTTGTTGATTTGGTGGGTGTGTATTATGATATTTTTTTCGGTTGTTGAAGGGTTATTCTGAGATTGTTCTGAGGTTGTTTTGATGTTGTTTGGTTACTTTGAGTTTTTGATTTGTTCTCAGATTGTTCTTAGATTGTTTTGATGTTGTTTGGTTACTTTGAGTTTTTTATTGTTTTTAGGTTGTTATGAGCTTATTTTCAAGTTACGCTGAAGTTGTTTGGTTGCTTTAAGTTTTAGTTGTTCTTAGGTTGTTCTGAGGTTGATTTGAGGTTGTTGTCTATATTTTTTTTATTGTTTTGAATTATTTTTTATTACTCTATTTTTATTGTTTTTTTTTAAAAAAAAATATTACAAATTTTTGATTAAATGAGTGAGTTAAAACTTTTAAAAGTGAAATATATAATTTTTTACTAGATATATTCAATGAAACCCGCAATATGGTGCTTTGTTTATACTTCGTAAAATAGAAGCAACCAGAACTATTCAAATTGGTTGTTTTTCAGTTGTTCTCAAGTTATTTTCTGGTATTTTTGTGGTTGTTTCGAATTTTTTTATAACTTTATTTTTCTTTAAATATTTTGCTGAAAGTGTTTTGAGGTTGTTTTAAGGTTGTTGAATGATTGTTTTGAGGTTGTATGATGTTATCTTGATATTTTATTTTTTAATTGCTAAATGTTATTTTCAGGTTGTTCTAAGGCTATTTTATGGTTGTCGAAAGGTTGTCTTGATGTTATTTGTTTTATACTTTGTAAAATAGAACTATTCAAATTGGTTGTTTTCTGGTTATTGAATGATTTTTTTGAGATTGTATGAGATTGTTTTGCTCGTTATTTATTATTTTTTAATTGTTGAATATTGTTTTGAGGTTGTTTGTCTATATTTTTTTCTTATTTTGAGTTTTTTTATAACTCTATTTTTAATTGTTGTATTTTTCTTAAAAATGAAATATATGTGTTAGAAATTATCTTATATTTGATTTCTTCAAAGATATTAGAGATTATATATTATTAAGATTCATTAGTACTGGTGTGGATAAGATAGATAACTGGTAGTTGTTTTGTATTTTAATTCTTAATTTGAGATTGGGATAACAGCCCTATAAGTCCTAAACAAAGTTATATTTTTTCAATTGAGTCCTACAAGAAAAATATTTTATAATCAAGTCCTAAAAGAAATTAAAATGCCCACTGTTAGTCCTACACCGTCAACTACAATAGAACATGCTGACGTGGCCGACAGGTTGCACTCCTCTTTGACACCTCAGCCGCCACATTGGGAGTGTTGCCATGTCAGATTTCTACTAATTGATAGAGTAGGGTTTCTAAGCACTTTTTGGAGAAGAAGACATTATAAAAGCAAAAGAAACTGAGATAAAAAAAAATAGAGCAACGAAGGTGTAATACAAAGTACCGGTTCCAATTCTGTCATCCTTTGCGATCCCATCAAATATGATGTCTTGTACAAGTCTCAGGTACAAGAACTCTTCATGTCTGTCAAAAATAATCTTAGGAAGAAATGAAAACTTCTTCACCTCGAACTTACTATTCTCTGAACTGTTCTTAAAGCTCAAATCATTATTTTGTCCATTGGATTCAAAAGCAGAACTCCTCACTCGAACATAAGTTGTAAAGCAATATCTTATATTGTTTTCCACCACAGGAAAATATGAAGACCACGGTTGAAATACAGAGAAAATAATTGCTGGAATGAAAGTATCGCAATCAAAGCTAGTCTCAATTTTTGTAATGTGAATATCATCACATCTAAGTGCATTCAGAGCTTCCCTGAATTGAATACAATTAAATCAAACAACAAAATTAACAAAAAAAAAGAACAATTCACTCAAAAAATAATAGAGAAAAAATTACACAGCTTAAAATTTGACCACCACCAATAATAAAGACTCTCTCAATGGAAAGACAATAAGGAGAAGCAATCAATAGCTCCAAAGCAGAAGCTAAGCTTCCACATATCACAACATTCTCAGTAGTAGCAATATCAAAACTACCAAAACGAGTTAAAACAGCATTGAGACGACCAGGAAGAGGTCTATGCTCAAGAGGGATACTTTCCCATATTTTCCTACCATAGTAACAACATTTTTTTTCCCATTATCATTAGCAGTCTAAGTAACATCCTTAAAAAATTTGAGATCAGAAGGCAATCTCCATGGTAATTTCCCATCTTTACCAATACCTATATCCCTAGTTGCAGCAACAATAAATTCATAAGTTCTTTTGGGATCAGGCTGAGGCTGCATTGTAGCAGTAGCATTACCATTAGAAAGATTCACCTTGGTGGTGTCACCAGCCATGACTGTAAACAAAGCCCAAAAATAAAAACTTGACGTTGATTTTGATGCCTTAAAATAAACACAGTAAACCCAACTTTTATGGAATTGCAGTAGACCCTGAAATTGGTAAATTAAACAAAATGAAACCCATAATTCCATTTATCCAAAATCAACACAATTGCTATAGATTTCTTTAAGAGAAACATCAAAATAAAGGAACAAAAACAAAAATAAAAATGAGAAGGAAATGCAAAGAAAGAAACTTACCGATTTGGGGAAAATTTTAAAAATCTTGAGAAATTAAAAAGACTGGAACTTGACTTCAAAAATGAAAAATAAAAATCTTGAGAACTAACTCTAAAGCAAAGCTTTTTATAGAGTAATTTTCAAAAGATACAGAAGTTGAAAAAATAAAAACATTGCCACAATTAGTGGTTTTCTGACATGGCAACACTGCCAATGTGGCACACAACAAGGCAATCTTCCATTATGTGGCGGCTAAGGTGTCAAAGAGGAGTGCAACATGTCGGCCACGTTAGCATGTTCTGTTGTAGTTGACGGTGTAAGACTAACGGTGGGTATTTTAATTTCTTTTAGGATTTGATTGTAAAATATTTTTCTTGTAGGACTCAATTGAAAAATATAACTTTGTTTAGGACTTACGAGGCTGTTATCCCTTTGAGATTTGTAATGATCTTCTGTTATATTTGAAGCACCGTATTTTTTTAATTTTTTATGCGAACACTGTACTTTTTGAATTTTTTTTACAGAAAAATTAGTTTTAAAAGAAAAAAGTCAATCATATTTTTGATATTTTTTCCATTTTTAATTTATTTTTATAAAAATCCCTTTTAAAAATTTAAAGACTAATTCAACTAAAATTTGAATAACCGGATCAAATAAATCTGAGCAACCGGATCAAATAAATTTAAGTAACCATTTTGTAAATTTGATTTTCAGTTTCAGTTTTACATATACCTAGAGGAATGTAGAGTGGTATATAAGTGGAGTTCGAGTCAATACAACATATTACTCAAATTCAAAGTTTAACTTATAGGCTTGATGAATACTGGAATGTTAAAATTATTTCAATTTAAATGAGTTGAATTATTCATAAGAGAGCATTTAATTTTTTATCTCTTGGAACAGTAACAACAACAGTTCATCCAAACGGGGTTTAAGCCTTATTGGCAACTCAAATAAATAATTAATTAACCACCCGAACTAGTTAAAGTACAATTTGTTATAATTTTGAAAGAAAGAATATGTTATGCTTGAGTCGTGTAGAGTCACTATCCTAAAGGGTTTATACTCCCTCCAGGGTAAAATAAGCCTTCTCTATCAAATGCAGAGGAGCAAAAACAACAGCTATAAGAAAGAGAGAAGAGAGAAGAGAGAAGACCAGGATTGAAAGTTAATTAGTTGATCTGTATAGGTAGAGATATATAGAGATATAGGCATCAGTTTAATATCACGTAGAATCAGGGAATTATAATTTGAACATGATTTTCATATCCCCTATTATCTGCAGAACATTTGAACGTGTTTTGAAATATATAACTACCTCCAGATTATCCTAAAATCAAGGCAACGTGTTTTGAATTAATTCAAACTCAAACAGATAAGGTTTGAATTAATTGAAGCTCAAAGTAGCAAAATAATAGGCTCTGCAGATAAGGCTTTTAAGTGGTTCAAAAATAAAATGGAAAGATTGGGCCAAGCATTCGCGCGTAGCGGGGGCCTTCAGACTGATTTGCCTTAGGGCCCTAATCTCATGTGTGCGAGACTTCCCCTTGGTCCCCTTATTCATAAGGCCCATAAAAGTAAAAACCATTATAAACTCATAATAGTTCTTTTTATCTTTCCAATGTGGGATTTTGCAATACCCATACACTTAGTAAGTATCTACAACAATCCCCCACATATTAAAAAAGCCTAAAATTCAATATCCTGGATTCCTTTAATTTATGAATGTAATGCATTAATTCTGGTGTCTAGTAGGACTATGAACCATAGTTAGAAAAATAGAATATCACTTAAAGAGTTATTGGTGAAACTTATAGTTTTTATGAACTAAAAGCTCTAACCATAAGTTAAATTTTCTATTAATCACATTACATCCCCCACAATTACTATTGTTCAACGTGTTATCGCGCTACTAGGCTATGCGCATGCCCTGGTTTTCATGAATGCTCTAGAAATCTCGCCACAGATTTCATAGGAGTGGTCCCACTCCATATTTATATAGATGATTCCATCAAGTGTACACTGCATTTAATACACCACCCATAAGGGATATAGAATTCATCCTCACACTAGTTTACAGTTTGAGCACTAATCACTCAACATATATATAGGAAGGACTTATAAATTTTTAGTGCTTCTCAGTATTAACAATTAACTTGTTATTACCCATATAAACCTACTTCATGGGATCTCCAATCACATAGGTTGGGTGACCATTAATGTTGATAACTCAAATTGGCTTTAGTCCTATTCCCCTCGATGTTTCAAATACTTGTTTTCTTCCCAACGGTTTAGTTAGAGGATCTGCTAAATTTACTTATGAATTCACATAATCAATGGAAATTATTTCATCTTTTAGCAATTGCTTAACCACATTATGTCTCAATCGAATATGTCAATTTTTTCCATTGAAGGCTTTGTTCTTTGTAATGGAAATAGCCGATTTGCAATCACAATGCATAGATACTGAAGGCGTAGGTTTTATTCCTAAAGGGATATCTGCTAAGAAGTTTTTCAACCACTCAGCTTCACTGCCAGCTAATTCTAATGCAATAAATTCAGATTCCATGGTTGATCTGGCAATGACTATTTGCTAACTTGATTTTCAAGTAACTTTACCTCCACCTAAGGTAAATACATAACCACTAGTGGGATTTAATCTCATCTGAATCTGAAATCCAGTTAGCATTATTGTACCCTTCAAGTACTGAAGGATACCCACTATACAAAATACCATAATTAATGGTACCTCTTAAATATTTCATTAATTTGACTAATGCAGACTAATATTCTTGATTAGGATTTTGGGTGTACCTACTCAGTCTACCAACAACATATGCTATGTCAGGTCTTGAAAAATTCATCAAGTGCAATAAACTCCCAATAACTTTTGCATACCTAGACTGAGAAACTGGATCACCTCTATTTTTCTTTAGTTGTGTATTAGCATTATAAGGAGTACTAACAGGTATCACATCATAATTATCAAACTTCTTAATAAGTCTTTCCACGTAATGATTTTGTGATAAAATAATACCATTATCATTCCTTATGATTTTAATACCCAGTATCACATTAGCTTCTCCCAGATCTTTCATGTCAAAATTAGAAGCTAAAAATTATTTGGTACTAAGTACCACATCAAAACAAGTGCTAAAAATAAGCATGTCATCAACATAAAGACTTATGATAACACATTCATTATTGGTTAGCTCAGTATAAATACATTTATCCACTCCTACTGAAGAAAAACCATCTCTCATTAAGACAGAATTAAATTTCTTATGCCACTGTTTATGTGCTTGTTTCAGGCCATACAAAGATTTTTTTAATTTCTAAACTTTATTTTCTTAACTAGAAATAACCGACCCCTCAGGTTGTAGCATATAAATCTCTTCTTTTAAATCACCATTTAGAAAAGCGGTCTTTACATCCATTTGATGTATCACGAGTTTCTGAATAGAAGCCAATGCAATCAAAATACAGATTGAAGCTATTCTTGTTACTGGGGCAAATGTGTCAAAATAATCAATATTTTATTTTTGGGTAAAACTTTTTGCAACTAATCTTGCTTTGAACTTTTTGATTGACCCATCAGGCAGGAATTTTCTTTTAAAAATCCATTTACAACCAATTGGTTTTGCTCCTGAAGGTAAATTAACCAAAATACATATTTGATTTTTCATAATAGATTCAAGTTCAAGTTTAATGGCTTCTTTCCAAAATAGTGCATCAGAAGAAGAAATAGCTTCTAAGTAAGAGATAGGATCATTATCAACCAGATAAGTGTAAAAATAATTTCCAAAGGATAACTCCTTTCTCGGTCTCTTACTCCTTCTAAGATTTTCATCTTCAGAAGCATCATCAATCACAGGTGTATTAAGTACCTTTTGAGAAAGTGGATAAATATGTTCAAAGAATTCAACATTTTTTATTTCAACAATCGTGTTGCGTTCAAGTATATCACTTCTCAAAACAAGGAACCTGTAAGTTGGACTATGTTCAGCATAACTAATGAACAAGCTGTCAGAAGTCTTTGATCCTATTTTTCATTTTTTAGGATCAGACAAAATAACCTTAGCTAAGCACCACCACACTTTTAAATATTTAAGGTTAGGAGGATAACCTTTCCACAATTCATAAGGTGCTTTGCTAGTTTTCTTATATGGAATTCTGTTTTGTAAATGACATGCAGATAAAATAACCTTTCCCCATAAATTATCAGGTGCATATGAATTAACCAGCATATCATTCATCATTTCTTATAAAATTCTACTTTTCCGTTCAGCTACACCATTTGACTTGGAAGAGTAAGGAGGAGTAGTCTCATGAATTATTCATTCTTTTTCACAAAAGTCATTATACAAAATATATTCTCCACCTCTATCTGATCTGACCCTTTTAATTTTTCTATTAAGTTGATTTTCTACTTCTGCTTTATACAATACAAACTTATCAAAGGTATCATCTTTATGCCTAAGCAGATAAACTTTTGTAAATCTAGAATAATCATCAATAAATGTCACATAATATTTATTACCACCTCTAGTCGTGGTCTATTTTAAATCACTTAAGTCAGTATAAATCAATTCTAATATTCCAGATTCCCTACTAACAAGTGTACAGGTTTTTTTGATTTGTTTAGTCTTAGCACATATGTGACATTTTTCAAGATTATTCATATTAATATTAGAAATTAGGCCTAAAGCTTGCATTTTCTTAATATATGACATATTAATATGTCCTAGTCCAGCATGCTAAATATTATAAAAATTAATCACGTAAGCAGAATTAGATGCATTATTATTCATTTCAGAAACATTCAGTATAAATAAACCTTGGTTACAATATCCCTTCTTAATAAATACATCATTTTTGGTCATCACAATTTTGTTTGATTCAAAAGCGATCTTAACCCCAGCTTTCCCTAACAGTGCAACAGAAATTAAATTAGCTCTAACATTAGGAACATGTAATACATCACTCAAGACTAATGTCTTACCAGAGGTGAGTTTAAGCACGACTTTTCCTTTTCCTAAAACTCAAGCAGTATAAGAATCACCAAGGTAAACTACTTTATTTTCATCCCCTATAGGTGCATAGGAGGCAAAAGCATCTTTGCTTGCACAGATATATTTAGTAGCTCCAGAGTCTACTACCCATTCCTTAGTAGTAGCCACCAGATTCACTTCTGAAATCATAACAATAATCACATCATCATCCCCTTCAACCAGGTTAACCCTTAGTTTTTGAGGTTTTACATTTCCAGAAGTTTATTGTTTAACTCTTCTCCTGCACTGTGGAGTATGATGACCTGGTTTGCCACAAACGAAGCAATACCCTCCATTTTTCTTGATTTCAGGGTTAGCAACCTTTAAGGATTGATTGGGCTTGAAAGATTTTTGTTCATACCTTTTCTGGACAGTTTTTGGAGTGGCCTTATCTTGCACCAGATTTGCTTTGGTTGATAGCTCTTTTGCCTTCATGGTTTCATTTCTTTTTTATTAGTGTCTTCAATCAGGAGGTGTCGGATCAGTTCTTGTAGAGTCATCTTTTTCTCCTTGTGTTTCAAATGCTACTTGTAATCATTCCACGAGTTAGGCAATTTTTCAATTAATAATTCACTTACAAACTCATCTTGCAGGTTGATGTTGTTATTTTTGAGACTCTCCAATAGCTTGTGGTATTCATGGATTTGATACATGATCTCCTTGTCATCAATCACTCCCACCTATAGTAATTTTCACACACAAATTTTTGTTTTACATTGTCCTCAACAGTGTCTTTTAGAGTCATTGATTCCCAAATGTGACTTGCTTCCTTGTAAGTCACATACAGATCAAACAAATAGTTAGATAATGTGTAAAAAATAGTGTGGCGGCAGACTTTATTTGCATACTCCCATGCTTCAAAATTTGACTCTGGTTTTGGTGTAGTGAGTGCCCAAGCAACGCCATGCGTGTCAAGCAACGAGTGAATTATGTCCTTCCACCGTTTGAAGTTTTCTCTAGAGAAAATTTTAATTTTTGATACATCTGGAAACAACTTTGAATACATGGGTATGACAGAAGGTGGAGCTGCAAGATTGGGAGCACCAGGAACAGTAAGGACTCCACCGGATTAGTTGGTAGGAGGAGCAGCAACAGTGGAGGCTGAAGTAGGAGCAGGTGAGGGCGTAGGGCTGGTTGGAGAAGCAACAGTAGTTCCGTTAGGATCCATAGCAGAAGTAGTAAACCCTTTAGATTGTTATAATTTTGAAAGAAAGAATATGTTATGCTTGAGTCGTGTAGAGTCACTGCCCTAAAGAGTTTATACTCCTTCTAGGGTAAAACAAGCCTTCTCTGTCGAATGCAGAGGAGCAGAAACAACAGCTATAAGAAAGAGAGAAGAGAGAAGACCAAGATTGAAAGTTATTTAGTTGATCTGTATAGGTAGAGATATATAGAGATATAGGCATCAGTTTAATATCACGTAGAATCAGGGAATTATAATTTGAACGTGATTTTCATATCCCCTATTATCTGCAGAACGTTTGAACGTGTTTTGAAATATACAACTACCTCCAGATTATCCTAAAATCAAGGCAACGTGTTTTGAATTAATTCAAACTCAAACAGATAAGGTTTGAATTAATTGAAGCTCAAAGTAGCAAAATAATAGGCTCTGCAGATAAGGCTTTTAAGTGGGTCAAAAATAAAATGGAAAGATCGGGCCAAGCATTTGCGCATAGCAGGGGCCTTCAAACTAATTTGCCTTAGGGCCCTAATTTCATGTGCGCAAGACTTCCCTTTGGTCCCCTTGTTCACAAGGCCTATAAAGTAAAAACCATTATAAACTCATAATAGTTCTTTTATCTTTTCAATGTGGGATTTTGCAATACCCACACACTTAGTAAGTATCTACAACACAATTTGGCTTAGCTCAAGAACACCCCTAACTTGTAACAATTAACTTTATCAAGCTAGGTGAAGATAACTTGACTCTTTTTTTTGTTTTAAAGATTTTTTTTTTTTTTTATCATTAGGTCCAAAATAGTTAAATTACATCAACTCATAAAATAATACATTGAATAAAAACATTTTGATGGATCGAAATGAAAACTTTAATTTGAAGTCTCTGCTTCAGCCACTAGGGCAAAACGTTATTGATAATTTGATCCATTTATACCATTAGTTAAGGATGGTTGCTTGCACCCTGTAGTGCAATGGCACCTTTGGAGAAATCCTGTAAAAACTGGAGTTTGAACCCTACACTAACATTCTAGCACTAACATACTAATCTAATGCTAACATACTAACTGTTTTATTTAAGCCGGAAAAAGAAAGGATGGTTTTTATTTTTAAAGTTTTTAAAAGTAAAAATAAGGGCAATCAGAAGAAAGTTGAAATCTTAATTGAAATGTAACTCTAACTTTTATCTATTCTAAAGTCTATATTATATTTGGGTAGTTTTCAGTTTTCACTCGCTGGTTGAAAAGGCCTAAAGTTGCCTAACAAGTGCCAACATAATTAGCATTTCGTCTAATGCGAAAAAAAATTTCCATTTATTGGTAAGAAAACAAGTTCTTTAATCACTGCCATAAGTATTAATCTAGCTAAATGTAGTTGGATTAATAATAATATTAATCCAGAATATATATCTCTCTTTTTTTCTTTCCTAGTATTGAATTTAATACTCTAATTGCTTCTATCTCTCTCTCTTTTTTTTTTTCTTTTTGCTACAAAAGTAAATCCAAGTTGCAAGATTGTGGGATTCAATATCTAAATGGCAATTGTTAAAAAAAAAATAAAATCAATTCAAATAAAAAAAGGGGAAAAAACACAGAGTGGCATGTGCTGTTAATGTTAACTGTCCCTTGTTTGTCATCATCTATTTCTTTTTTTCACTGGCAGTCTGGCACATACCATTACCAAGTTAAAAGGCCAAAATCTACTGTACCACTCTTCTACCACAATATTCATCCATCTCTCCATACTATAAATTTATTGGTCTGTCTAGTCAAACGTCATCTTTTTTCATTACACTTTTTTTTATAAATTTCCATTGGCCCAAATCAAAACTTACGCAACCGCCTTGTACCTATATCATTACCCTCAAAAAAAAATATATTAAAGACAAACAGAAGTGGACCCTTAAAAGTCTCGGTCTTCCTTTACAAACAAATAGAATCAAGAAACAAAAACATCTCCTTTAACACAAATCAGACCCATCAATCTTAAACTTGTTCTTGATCTTTTTGCTCCCCATGTTCTAATACCCTTTTCAAAATCTTGCAAGAAGAACCCAATTTTTCGCCGCAAAAACCATGCCGGACTCCGGCGGTGGTTGCTGCAGATGCTGTTGCAGCTTTATATTTACACTAGGCTTAACAGCACTGTTCATGTGGCTCAGTTTGCGAGCATCTAAACCCAAATGTTCACTTCAAAAATTCTACATTCCAGCCTTGAATCATTCTTTAAATCCAAGAGGAAACACCACTCTTTTCTTTCAACTAAAGCTCGAGAACACAAATAAAGACAAAGGTGTTTATTACGATGATGTCAACGTTACATTTTACGATAACCCACAAAGAAACCATAGTATTGGGAACTATACGGTGCCTAAATTCTATCAAGGTCATAAAAAGAAAGCTACAAAAGGTGGTGAGATACAGCTTAATGCTAGTGCTGGATTTGATGAAGAAGCGGTTTACCAGGCGGTTTCAAATGGGTCGGGTGTTTTCCGGGTGGATATGGTTACTTCGGTGAGGTACAAGATTATGGCATGGCAAACGAAGAGGTATAAAATTATGGTTGGTGCTGATGTTAATATTACTGAGCAAGGCTCTTTACCTGACCCTAAGAAAGGTATTAGGCTTAAATCTGGTGCTGCTAAAATTGGGAACTTGTTAGAGGCTTTTTGGTTCAGTTTTTTGCTTTTTGTTTTCTCTAATTTGTTGTGAGTTCTTGTTGTTTGATTATTATTAATGTTCAATTTTGAGATGAATAATTTTTTTAGTTTTGGGTACTTGTAGTTGTTAATTGATTGTATGAGCAATTTTTATTTATACAATGAAATGAGGATTTTTTTTTTATTGGGAATTAGAATTGCAATTTTTGTGTTTAATTATTGGAAATTCAAGAATTTTTGTTGCTCCCTTTTGGGGTTTTAATTAAATGCTTGTTTTGTCACCTACAAATTGAACCCAAGTTGAGTTGTTTGGGCAAAAAAAATTGAACCCAAGTTGAGTAATTTGGCAATGCCATTTCTTGAGTAGTCATGATGGATGGATTCAGCTTTGACTTGCTTATAATATGATGGACCATTTGTTTGTGCTATTGTGTATGCTATATTCTATAGTTTTCTTTTCTTTTTAATGCCCTTTTCTTGAAGTTACCCAGAAATGAAGATGGTGCATCTTAGCTTGAAATTTCATACATTTTGATGCTTACCCAAAGAAGAAATTAAAGAATATTGGTTCATCATAGCCATATTGCATCTTTTTGTTATTATATTCCAAAATTTATTATTCATTTTCTTTTGTCATATATTATTGATCAGGAAATTAAAGATTTAAATTGTTGTAGTTGATGATTAATAATCTATTAATGTAATATTTTATATCACTCCCCTTTTAAGACTTCATAAACCCATTTCAAATCGTTACTTTTTTAATCATATATAAAAAAATGTTAAAAGAAAAGAGATGTTAAGATTGGAAACATTGCACTGTAAGATTATTGGATTAATGGCATATTTAAATTTCATGTAGTAGCTTTTTCAGCATGTGAATGATCTTGCCTTTCTAGGTGTGAATATTCTATAGGAATTTTAAGAATGGAGTTTGAACTCATGAAACACAAAATTAATGAACTTGTCTTACGATCTAATCGATGCTATTTATGTTCTACTTAAAATTTTTATATTTTTCAGATGTGTGATTCATTCATATAAGGGTTTAGGCTTTTGGAGTTAATGCAAGTTCTCACTGAACTATTTCCTTTTAGCTTTGGATGTGTGAATAGAAGAATTTGGTTGAGACAAACAATAAAAAAAGAATAATAAATAAATAGAATGCTTATTTCCTAAGTTTTGCCTGGTATTATTCTTTTTTTTTTTTTCAAAAAAAAATTGACATTAGATGCTTATTTCCTTGCAATTTCATCTGAAAATTACAAGCACTTTCCTTGTCATGACAAAAATAAACAAGAATCAAAAGTCCATGATAAAAAATTGAATCTCATAAAGCATGATGGATTGCTTGCAAATAAAATGAAATTTCTGCCAAGCAAACTTAAACTTCTAGCTTGTTTAAAGAGAGAATGATTGGTTTAATATTTAATCAATCAACAGGCTTCCTAAGAAGCACAAGGGATTCAACCTAAAATTTCTGTGCAACTTCTCATTTCCAACCACTTTGAGCTAGTCTTCTTAGGTGGCGTATGTCAGCTTGAAAATTACGAAAATCTCTTAAGTAAGTGGGTAGTCCAACTGTCCAAGTTTCTTGAAATTTTGCATAAGTGTCATTCTATGAATTGTGATCTGTGAAATAAAAGACAATTTTGTTTTTCGTAGAAAATTCTTGCTACAAAAATAGATTGACTTTCATTTTCATTAATATTTGATTGATAAAAAAATTAAAAAATTTAATTATTAATCTTAATTTATAAAAAATACAAACTATTATATCAAAACATCAATCATATTTTAAGTACTTGAAAAGAAAAATACTTCTGTATTTAATGGGATTTAAATTCTAACGGTCATTTTTGGAGCAGCCTCACCGAATCTAATTCGTTTTTATACAAGGCACAATTGAATGCTTATACTATTGTTTTCCCCTGAACTTGAACGGTATTAGGCCCTGTTTGGATTAGCTGTAGAGCTGTTGATATTGTTGTTACTGTTGTGGTTAAGTTAGCTGTTGCTGTTGCTATTGGTAGTAATTACGTGTTTGAATTAGCTGTTACTGTTATAATATGAAATTACTAATAATGACAACTTATCATTTATTATTTATATGTATATTTAAAGATTATTACGATAATGTTAATTGTTACTTTTAATTCTAAAATAATTATATTATATAATTACAATAACTAGAATATATCATTGGGTTTTAAGTTAATTTAGCCTAGCATTCTATTTTTTATTTAATTAAAATTATAAATGCATACAATTTAAAATATTTTAGAATACAATACAAATAATTCATATTTAATTTTTATAACTTTTTTTTTT
>CATIWO010240409.1:0-12688 GCA_949673435.1 Macaranga tanarius | reverse complement strand
AAAAAGCCTAGGTGGTGGTGCTTTAGTTGAAGGAGTGAGAGACAGATCGGTGCATGTTGAGACAGATTCATCAATGGTACTTGAGATGGTTGTTGATTCACTGCAAGCATTGTTATTATTATTGTTATGCAGAGCTATGATATCAGGTCTTTTAGTTGGTGTGAGGACTTGATGAGAAGAAGCAGAAGAAGATGGCTTTCTCCTCCTGTAAATGCTGGACTGTTCCCTATGTTTCCTTGCCATAATCACATGCCAATGATTCTTCACTGCATTATCAGTCCTACCAGGAAACAGTCTAGCAATCATTGCCCATTTGTTACCGTACAGTCTATGAGCAGCCAGCAGCCTATCCTCTTCCTCCTCAGTGAAAGCCCTCCTGTTGATTCTTGGATCCAGCTGGTTAAACCACCTTAATCTGCAACTCTTTCCTGAAAATCAAAACGTACCCATCTCAATACAATGCTAAAGATTCGATATTTCTACCATTTATATGTGTTTTTATCATTGAACCAACAAAGATTTCTCTTGTGAAAAAAAGCCGATCAAGAGAAGAGTAAAAAGGCACAATTTTTTTTGTATGATGGTGATCAATGCTAAAACGTAGGATTCTTTTGAAAACATTTTGGTTCATTTTTCATAATAAATTTATTTTGGAAGGTGCTTGGTTACCTGATCTTCCTTCAAGATTCTCGGCAATCAAATTCCAGTTTTGAGGACCATATTGGGCCACGAGCTCTTTGAGCTTGGCATCTTCAGCCGGTCTCCAATGGCCTCTAGCACAAAGCTTTGTGTGGCCATTTTTGGCAGGAACAGAGCTTTTAAGGCACTCTTCTTCACCTATATCCAAAGACAAGTTACACTTCTTTTGAACAGCTAAAACCTCATCACTTTCATCATTAGGCCTCTTAGTTCCCCTGCTTTCTAGCCGTTGATTAATGGTACATGATTTTCCATTCAAGTCCATTGAATGATTCAAAATCTGAAACCCCATTTGAGGATTCTTGGTCTCTATCCCAAATGTGTGAGAGAGAGAAAGTTGAGAAGTAGAAGAAGGCGGTAAAAAGTTCATATCTTGATGCCCATTGAAACCATTATTATTGTCACTCCTTAGGTGTTGTACAAGACTCATTTTTTTGACCAAAAAGAAAGAAACAAGAAAATGAGATAAAACTGAACTTGAAAACCCCAAATCAGTCTGCAATAATGCCTCAGAATCAGACTAAAAAAAAGAAAAGACAAGCTTTTTGAGATCACATAAAGAAAAAAACCAGAAGTGGGTTTCTTCTGATTACAAAAGAGAGCACCTAATCTGCATGTTTAGAAGAGAAAGAAAGAAGCTTTCTTTCAAGAAACAAAATGGGTTATCAAGATTCAAGATTGAAGCGTTGAATGAAAAGCAAATAACAGAGAAAAAGAAAGAAAGAAGGAACGAAGAGAAGAAGCCACACGATTCTCTGTTTCTACCTCTCTTTTATATGAGAAAAACTTTTGCAAGATTGAGATGATGAGGTCAGTATCAAGAGAGGAGGAGAGATGGATGGATGGTGGGGTGGGGGTCCCTTAGTTCAAGACTGATTGATCTAATCTGTTTCAAAGAAAAATAATAATAATAATAATAATGAAAAGGAAAAGGTTTTAAAGAGAGTTGAATGAGTGAGAATTGGGGTTGCAAACTTGCAATGCATGCAAATGCAATTCGAGAAGAGAACCACTCGTGTGGGTGGGTGGGTGTGTCTGTGTCTGTGTCTGTGTCCCTCAAAAAACATATGCTTTTGGGGCATTGGTATTGGTGTTTGCTTTTGTTTTTCTTTTGGTCTTTCTTGGGCTTTGGAGAAAACCAGAATCTGTTTGTCTGCTTCTCAACTTTAAACCTTTTTCTTTTCAAAACCCAAACGGAAAATGTTTTAAAACCACCGCCACCATCACCACCACCTGTCCTCCACTCCCTCTGCTTCCACCTCCGTTATGATATATCTACCAATATTTACAGCTAGTACCCCTCCTAACATTGGCCAAATGCATCCTTTCACCCCTACACTTTACTCCTTTAACCTATTTCACCCCAAAACTTTGATTACTTCACAATTCCATTTTTACTTTTTTTTTTAATGTTAAGTAAATAAAGGGTCTAAGTTTTAATGTTTGCTTGTTTAGGGGGATAAAGAAATTTTCCCCGTGCTACATCGAAATTATATAACATTACAAATTAGGTCCTCGGCCGGTCTTATATTTTTAAAGTTAAAAATAAATAAATTTTAATTTCAAATCTCAGTTCTGAATCTCATTAGATATCAATGTTGGTGCATGTTAATTATTTTTCTAAAAAAAGTAAATAAGAAATCCGGAGTTTGTCGTGTACTTAAAAAATTATTAAATAAGAAATCTTAAATGTTAAAAAAAAATTGTAGTTTCAATTTGAATTTTATAAGATATATTTAAAATTTATTGAATTAATGTGCTGAAAATAATTTTTTATTTTGTAAATCTCACTTTTTTCTTTTCATTTTTCTTTTTGATACTTTGGTTTTGTTTAAAGGTGACTTTATGATTGAAATGACCAATGAGTAGAATGGGATACTAGATACTTCTTTTTTTGAAACTGAATGGGATACTTCATGGTATGGCGAGTTGGATCTGGCTTGAAATTGTTATTATACATGACAAACGTATGGTGTGATTGAATTCTTAATACTGGTACGGTACAGATAAACCTATCTATCAAAATAAAATTAAAAGTTGTTCTAATTTAAAATTATTATTATAAATTACAAAATTACGGTGTGATTAAATTTTTAATGTTGGTATAATATATGTACATATCTATTTATACAAATAAAATTATTAATTTTTAAATTAATTATTATTTCATCCGTTCAATTTCAATTGTCGTTTTAAAAAAAAAAAATTTGTTCCACTTCAAATGACGTTTTTATATTACAAAAAAAAAAATCTTCTTTTCAACTTCACCCATATTTTGATTTTAGAGTTTTATTAAAGTATTGACATTTGATATTTTTAAAAGATGGTAATATAGTCATTTGTATATTTAATTATGTATATTAAATAAAATTTTTAATCTTTGTGACACTACAATTGGAATATAACAGATATAGTATTTAATTATAATCATTATTGTATATTACAAGTTTTATAAATATATGTCTGTAAGTACTTCATAATGCAGAATACAAGACGGAATTGAATTTTGAATTTTGAATTTTGAATTTAATTAATAAATAGATTTTAATCATTATTAATTAATTAAATGATGCAACATATATTAATAGAAAAAATAAAATGTGGCACATGCAAACTGATGCAGAACTACAAGTAATTTGAGTAAATATTTATTGATTCCTTCAACTCATGAATGTTTTTTTTTTTAACTTAGAAAATTTACTGTAATTACATATTCATCCAATCAATTGCCGACGGAGATTTTCTTCCTTCTACCCGGATGGTCACTAAAATTAAATGCACATTGTTTTTTTTTTCCTAAGTATTATTCGTCACCTGACTTGTCATACAAACCAAGGTGCTTGACTGGTTTTCAACAATCAAATAGTATTATAATTCACCCAATTTTTTAAATATTCTTTTTGCAATATAAGTTAAATATAATAATCTTCTTAATTTTGAGTGGTGACAGACTCATCCCACTTTTTTTTTTTCTTAACCAACTTTTGATTGATTTTAATGTTACTTTATTTTTGTATACTTTATTATATATTTAAATGATAATGTTCTGTTAGCTAAAACCTTCAAAAGATAAACAATTATTCTATTCTAGTATTCTTTCCTCCTGAATCTTTTTGACTGATGAAATGATTGCCCCACTTTTATGCCTTTCAAAATTTTAATTTTTTTTTAAAAAAAAAAAACTTTACTTAATTTTTAGTTGTAATTTTTCCAATTATTTGGCCCACATTAATTGATTTTATCCTAATAAAACCCACTATATTTTATAACGAATGGATCATGATTTATTTTTTCCTTTGATTTATGATACAGCCACACATGTACCTTGTAAAAAAGGACCCACATAAAATAGATAAATCCTACACATTTTTATGGATGATGTAACTAATCATTTTGATCTTATAATTGTGAAATATGAATGCCAATATTTCGTGTCTTCTACTTATGTTATGATGTCTAGTCGCTCATGATCTATCATACCTAAAATGAAAAATGAGCCGAATGGGAAAAAAATTTGCTTTATTCCCCTTCCATGTTTGTAGAGGTGGACATGATGTATCCATGCAATATGTTAATTAGAACTTTCAACTGGTCAATACATCATAAACGAAAAACACTAGGGCAATGTCTATTGTTTTAAATGTTAATTAGAATTAATATTTTAAATGTACATTGTCTAAAAAAATCATCACCAAAAGTTCAAAAAATTGATAATATAATGATAAATTAAGCATCAATTAGTTGTTAATAAGTCAGTCATCATAATCCGTTGAAATAACAAAAAGTTATTATAAGTCTAAATATCGTAAAAATATCTTGCAACTAAAAAATTAAAATCCAAAATTATTCTAAAAAGAAACTAAAACCCACGTACATATGAGATTTGATTTTCTTTTTTTCTTTTTTTTTTAACAAAAGAAAGAAACAAGTAGCTGATGAAATTTGACCAAATATAAAATCTTTAAAAGAAGCTAGCAAAATATAGAAAAAAAGAGAACAAATAAGTAGAGAAGAGAGTATAGTATAAAGGCAGTAACAATAAAACATTCACGTGAAAACAACACTACAACAAAAACTTTTTTTTTTTTTTGAACAATAACACTACAACAACAATACAACATACATGTAAATATGTAGTATTTATATTATATATCTATATGCAAGAAAAAAAATTAAAAAAAAAAGGGGTCAGGTCAGGTAAGTAAGTAAAAACCGCATGAGTTGCTTAAAAGGTAATGATGATGATGATAGAGTAAGTAGTTCTTTTTTATTAATTTGCTTTGAATGAGATTATATAAAATCTGCACTTGTTCCAGGAGACACCAATTCTATCTCTTTCCTATCAGGTTATTTGTACTCACACTACTCAAGTTTTTACCTTATACCAATAGAATATCTAACATTTTTTTATAACACAAAATTCCTCAACTTTTATAATTGATTTCACTAAACTTTCCAAAACCACTTTCTGATCATCGGCGATAATGTGTCAGTTGACATAAATATTCGTGTATCATAAATGGATGTTATCATGCAAAGATTAGGACACACGACACCACGTCGGTACCATGTGTCACATAAATTTTTTTATTCAAAAAAATTACCATATAATTAATTTTATGTGACACGTGGCGCCACGTGTGCTAATCCTTACACGATGGCATCTATTTATGACATGCGAGCATCCATGTCAGCTGACACATAATCGTCGATGATCGAAAAATGATTCTGAGGAGTATGGTGAAATCAGGTACAAAAATTGGAGAGTTTTGTATTATGAAAAAACGTTTGATACTTTAATAGCATCTGTGTAAAAACCTGAGTACCGTAAATGTAATTATCCCGTCTCCTATCTATCTATGCTTTTTCTTTTATTTTATTCTTCATTTCCTTTCTCGTACAAGTTTTACCACATCTATTTTATTTTGGAAATAATTTATCTGTACAATATATATACATATATATATATATTTATATATATATTTTTCATTCTGAAAATGTGTGTATCATAAATTACATTGATGAATATAATATATTCAAAATAAATAAATATATATTTCTACTTACTCCATAGATTTAATAATGTTCTATCACTTATCAATTGTGAAAAAAATTAAATTTATAATGGATTATTCTAGTTTAAATTTATTTTATTCAAATAATGAATGTTTCATTACATAATTTTGCTTCAAATAAATTTTTTATTAATTATATAGTTTTTATGAACAGGAGTGTCGACCAAGTTACATCCTCGAGCTTTATTTAGAAATCATCAAAATCAAATTATTTTTCAGGGAAATTATTGTTTTCCCCCCTAGGTTTAACAACTAAAAGAATAGCATTTCATAAGTACATACTCTTTTTTTTTTTTTTCCAAATTTCATATTCAAATCTGGGAGATCAGTAATAATTTACCCCAACAGTACACAAACCATTGATGATTAACCTTTTTTTTTTTCCCCAAAGAGAAATAGCTATATAAAGATAGTGTTTTTCTTTTTTCTAAAAAAAGTTGTTACATGACCACCATATGTTTGATCAAAATGGTAAAAAAAATTATTTTTTATTAGGTCTATCTTATTCGATCCTAATTAATTGAAAATTTTATTTTTTATTTTTTGTCTGAATCACTGGAATTTAAAAGTTCATTAGCTAATTCATTTCAACCTAGACCGGATCATAAGGACTGTAAAAAATTTTCAATAGCTATTTAAAATAACCACTTTCACTACAACTCAAATTTGAAACATTTACTTGAGTAAAAACAATATTCTACCAGCTAATACCAACAATTATCAGCTGAAACTTTTATTTTTAATGGATACTAACAAAAATATTGCATACAGTCGACATAGTACATCTAATTATTGTTCAACTAATATATATATATATTATAAATTTAATTAATATATCCGCAATAAATGTGAAATAATTTAAAAAATCTGTTCTTACCCAGGAAAAACAATAAAAATGGTAAAAAATCTCGAACCCGCAGGATATCGACCCGACCTAAATAGGATGGTTTTTTCAACGTTTGACCGGATTTTGGATCGGGTCTCGGGATAACATAAAATTAAAATTATCGGGAATGGGGCGAGATCGGTATTTAATATACACGACCCGATATATATAATGTATAAATATAATTTTACTATAAATATATAATATAAAATCAGTGTATATATATATTGACCGGGTTTCGGATCAGGATAATACGAAATTAAAATTATCGGGAACGGAACGGGATTGGTATGTAATATACCCGACCTGATATATATATATACATTGATTTTATATTATATATTTATAGTAAAATTTTATATATATATATACACACACAGATATTTTATATTAATTATTTATAGTTAAATTAATTAATAATGATTTAACGGGATGAAGCGGAACGGGTGTGTTAGTTTTTCAATGAGACAAGAATGAAAGATAATTTTCATACTCCGACGGATTATGAAACGAGATCGGAAAAAAATATACAAGTCACGGACAGATATCACAATCCGTCCCCAATTTGCCCCATAGCAATTCATAAAAAACAAAGTTGTTATTTCAAGAAAGAAAAAAAAAAAAAGAAAAAATATAATTATTTAGAAAAACGGAAAATGAGAAAGGGTAAAAACGAATCGTTTTGGTACGTTACAGCACGTTACGCAATGGAAAAAAGAAAAATTTTGCACACGCGTGAAGACTGTTTCAGGTTTCTGTTCCAACAACTCTCTTTACTCTTTAAAAGAATAAAATATTGTAACGTTAACAGATTTTTTTTTTTTTTTCAAAAATAAATTTGTTATTTAAAAAAATATTGAAAATAATAATAAGTAATAAAATAAAAGGGGGTTCATCCGTTCATGCATGCGTTTTGTCTCTTTATAACAAAAACCGTTTCGCTTTGTTGTCGTTTTATGCTTTTGATGACGATGGTAGAGGGGCGTTACACGTGCGGCTTTTATTTAACCGAACACGTGTACGGTTTTGATCTCTGTTTGTTTTGTATGTAAGTTATTAAGGATTTTTTTTGGTGCAGTCTACAATAATTTTATATATTTTTTTTATTATAAATAAATAAATATTAAAATAAGGGGAAAAAAAAAAAAAAAAAAAAGCTGAAGTCTCTTTTGTTATAGTTACTGTAACGAAATCTGAGAAAATATTAGATTAGAGTGGGGGGTGGGGGTGGGGGTGTGGGGTATGGTGCTTTGGTTCCTTTTTCTCTCTTTTTGAATTCACTGTTCAGCTGTCCTCACGTGTGAGATGATAGCGGCTCGGATTTCTTCAGCCTCTCTCTCTTACACTTTTTTAAAATAATAATAATAGCTCCCCAACAATTGAGATTCCATTTGATAAAAATTTATTTTATTAGTATGGATCAATCAAATTTTAAATTATATTGTTTAATATAAGTTTGTGTTATATGTATGAAATATAATTATTATTAAAATAAATATAAAGTTATCAATGTGACATATTATATTATCAAAGTTCGAAGATAAAGTTGGATTTTTATTGTTAAGATAAAAATTGAATAATTAAAAATGTTAAGTTAAAGTCAATGTATTCAAATTTTTACAAGTTATAATCTCACAGGTGAACTAAAACTTACAAGTAAGTAAGAAGTATATATTAAGCTTAAACCAAGTTCGCATTTATAATTTATAGTTTCATATAACAGGGGTGCAATATATTTAGAGCATATAACATTTTTTAATATCAAAACATTTAAAATGATTAATATCTTGGGTTATATTAAAAAGATTAATGGTTTGGGTGAACTTGTATGTATGTATATATATATACCCCAATCCTATCGGTGACCCAACACAATAATGTTGGCTATGATATGAAAAACTTTAAATCAAGAGTTACTGGTACTGTACTGGATGATGACAGAAAAAATAACTAATTCCCAAATCCATGATATGTGGCAACAACTAACAAGCGTGCTAAAGTCATGACCTTTTTTATCATCTCTTGTACTCTTCACTTGCACCAAAAACACCCTTCACCGCCATTTGACATGAAAGAATATGATGAACTTAATTAATTAGTGCAAATATCCCCTTCAATTAAATTGGTATCCTTTCTAATCAACAATAATTAAATGTGAAAAATAAACTCCAAGACAGTTTACATATGATTAAAACTAGCAAGAAAAAATATTAGGGCACATGCCAATTATCATACAGTGAACCTTCAAATTAAAGACCCACTTAGTACATGATTGATAATGTATCTTTTTTTATTTACATATACTCATTGAAGAAAAACTTTCACAATAATACAAAAGGATAATTAGTTGGTTAGGCCTCTATATTATTGTATGTTTTCTTTTGCAAACAAAAGGACATAAAAAGCAGCCTTTGTTGAAAGATAGTTGTTGTATATTTTTCTTTTGCTTTCTCTACATTTTAAAACTTTATTTGACTCTTTTAGCAAGTTTTTTTCCCCAAAAGCATATAGATTAATTAGCTCTATTCTTAGAGCTTATAATTTTCCCCTTAAGCCAACAAAGAAAATAATCTTAATTTGCTCCAACTTTTTGCTTGCTAAAAAAAAAAAAGGAAATCCTTTGTTTTTTCCTCCTTCAATCTGAATGTTCTATGAAGGAAAATGGTGCGGATCAGATCGCTCAACAGTTTTTGGAATGTTGGGTATGCACAACGTGGCTTTAAAAGGTCATAACTTTTGGTAGTAATTGAGTTACGGGACCCATAATATATCAAATTGAAGCTGGCTCATAGATCTATAAGGCTAGACCTCCAATAAAAGAATTTGTCTGTCCCAGTTTGATGTCCAAATTTGATCATTTAGGGCTTCGTTTTGGATTTCAAAGTTTTAGTTGTGTTTTTTTTGCCTTTTTGGGTTTTTGATCGGGCCTTTTGTGTTTTTTTTCTAGGGTTTTTTACTTTTCACTATTTAGTCTTCATGTTCTGTTTTGAAGGACAATTTTAATGATTTATGAATTAAATCATAAAATTTCAATTATCGGTATTATTTGAACCAACTATTTTTTATGCATATTCGCATGGTATTCAATTGAATCAACAGGTAATATAAGATTATATTCTGATATTCGTGCGCGAATCAACGGAACTCAATATTTATTATCCCTTTATTGCAGGCTTCCGCTGCATCAGAAAACTACCATAAAAATAATAAATCATTAACAACTAATAACAATAATTCCATTAGTTAACAACAACATCATTAACTAAGAAGAGTGTAGACAAAGAATCTTTAGTTATCAAGTACGATTACAAGGTAGTTAAAAGAAACTAAGGACCTTTTCCCCACCTAAATTCATCGACTAATGCATACGATACTGTCAATGGGTAATTTAGTTAATTAATCAAATAACTAACCATTTGAATTTATTATTTTATTTAATTATCTATATGATAGCTAATTATAATTATAGATCATTAATTCCCATGCTTATCCATTGAATGGAATAAATGTCAATAATTAAATTAAAGAACCTGAATTAATTAACCACTTCGCAAGGAGAAGTAGCAAGAAGTATATCTTTCTGTTACATAACGATATAATTAAGTAATTGATTAATCAAGCATTGTTGAGGTTAATGAATCCTATGGCAAGTGCGGGCTCAACTAAGCCAATCTTCATCTTGTATAACAAATTAACTCTATTTGTGCATATATATATATATGAGAAAACAACAGGCAAGAGTGTTGTTTTATGCCAATTTTTTATAGGTTATTTCTCACTTATTAACCTATCATCAACTATATGCAACAAACCCTCTATAAAATTATTATTGTTCTATACATATTTTATGAAAAATGGGTCACTGTCTTCTTTGTCTCACCCAATCTTCTTTTGTTTACCTTTTTTTTTTTGAATTCGGCTGGTGGCTGACCCTAATTTTGTTGCATGCATGCGTGAGGCATATGCATACAACATATGTGTGTATGTTCCTTTTTGACACCTAATTAAGGAGATGGGGATAGACGGCGAGAGAAAAGAGAGACCCAAAAGCCCATTAAAGTTGCAATTTTGTCACTTGGAACAATTGGTGGAATTGTTAAACACTTAACCAACCCACCGCAAAGTTTGCATTTGTGTTTATTTTTATTCCTCGATAACAATTTTTTTGAATTCTATCTTTCGTATTACATTTCATATAAAATTAATTCTTATTTATATTTTGTGATTAATCTTAATTTTAAAAAAATTAATTTAATAAAAATTTGAATACAAAATTTTTGTTATAATTAAAATGTTAACACACAAAAATTTAGTAAGGTCTTACATGATTAAGTCAAAACTTTGAATTTCTTGAATAATAATTTTATATATATTTTTATTTTTTTTAAATTGAAGGTGAAACAATATATAATTTATTTGTATTTTAATTAGTTTGTTTCTTATATGAATTTAAAAATATATTTTATATTGAGTTTGTAAGTTCAGAATTTTTTTCTATAATAAAGTCTTATCATAGACGGTAGCTAGATTGTTGTTATTGTTTCTTTTTTCCTCTCCATTATACCACTACCTGCAATCATGCAAGTGTGCATGATTGCATGCACATGTAAAATTATATATAGATGTATCCTTTTCTTGATCTTAGGATACTATTTTGCCGACTAAACAATGAAACTCACTTTCTTTATCGTTGTTAATATCATACACTCTTCAAATATAAGAAAAACGCATATTTTGTCCTCTATATTTTAACTTTTTTTTTATTTTATATATTATTTTCTATATAAAAAAATTGGCACATTACAATCCTATACTTTTATTTACCGACACATTTACCCCTTATTAAACAGATAGAGATAACTGCAGTTAAAAAATATCCTATTTGGTCCTTATAATTTTAAAATATGTATTTTCAATGCTTATAATTTTTATCCTTAACAAATAAATTCATACAATTGCTAAAATAATTAAATTAATTTTATTAAAAGGTTTTAAAATTATGTATATTTTCAATTTTTTATCTAATTAAAATTTCGGTTATTTATTTCTAATAATATATATATATATATATATATTGTTTATTAAATATTTATAAAATTAAAAAATATGAATGAAAAATAATATATGAAAAAGATGTTAACTAAGATGTATGAGCTATTTAATAAATCATATTCACCTATATAAAATTTATCATATTTATATAAATATATTTATAATTGTTGATCATGAAGTAATTTATATAATTTATAATTATAATTGCATATCTATTTTTAAAAAAAAATTAAAATAATTTTAATATAAATAGTAATTAATTAACTGTAATTTGTAAAGTCTAATATATTTTTTCAAATATGAAAAATATAGATTTATAAGTTTAAAGATAATATTATAGTAAATTAAACTTTTTATTCTTTAAAAATATTAATTAATAGAATTATTAATTTATTGAGTTTTAATTGTAAGAAAAATAATTGTGTGTGATAATATTTTTCTTTATTTTTATTTGAAAAATATTATAAATTTTCATTAGTAATTTATTTATTAAATAGTTTATGTGTCTTTTTATTGATAAAATTATCATGTATTGATTTTTACCACGTTTGTGTATTAATTATATAAACATTCAATGAAAAATTATATGTTATAGTTTTTATAATTATATATTTTTTAATATTATAAATCTATTAGAAATAGATGACATACATTGTAACATCCGTGTCCTGGATTACTGTTCATTAATGTAATTAAGAATGTGATTACTGTTGTTAATCAAATTTGAGGATTTAAGAATTGTTTGCCACTATTATGAATAGTGATTTGGAGTTTGATTCTTTAGTAATTAAGTCAATATTTGATATCGAATAAACTTGTGGCATGGAATTGAAGTTGATAAGAAATTCTATTGTTTTGAGATAAACACTTATGAGGACAAGTTATAAGGCATTCGAGTTTGATGTTATTAAATGAGGTTTAAGGATGAAATTGAAAGAAAGAAAAGAAGAGGGATTAAGAAGTAATAAAGGGTGGA
>CATIWO010240379.1:0-14531 GCA_949673435.1 Macaranga tanarius | reverse complement strand
CTCTTTTTTATTTGATTTCAATTTTTATCCATTTTTTATGTGGATTTAAATTACGTTGTTTGTTTTGAGTAAATCTTATCTTGTTAGTATTTCTGTGACCTTTTTTTATAATTCGTTCATGATAGAAGTGGTCTGATTGATTATTGATTATGTTATTTTGAATTTGTTGAATAATATTACTGTTTAGTTCCTTTTGAGTAACAGAGATGACGTCTCACCGTTGAGAGGCCGCCTTTGCTCACAAGGGCGTCACCTTTATTGTGTAAAGGCGACGTTTTTATAATTTGCATTCTGATTCAAATTTCTAGCCATTACATGCATAGTTACTGAACCTACTAAGCCGACGACTTAGCAACACAGGGGCGTCACCTTTGTAGCATAGAGTCGACGCCCCTGTAGTTAATTTTGCTTTTGTTTATTTATTTTCTCCGCTTACTTTGCCTTTTGTTAACATGTTTGGGACTTTTGTAGGATTTTATTTCCAAATGATCTAATTTTAACAGGGCAGAACTGATAATGGAATTATTCCATTATTATTTATTTATTGATTTATTTATTAATTCGTATTTTATTATTTTCAGAATGTTGTAATCATTTCTCCTCCCCCTATTTCTTTGTGTGTTTTAATTTTATCAGTTAGGTTAGAAAGGTTGTAATCATTTTTCCTTCCCCCATTTTCTTTGTATGTTTTATTGCAATTTAGTATTTATGAATGTGTGAATGTATGGATCACAACTAAAATTGCCTAAAAATGGACTTAATAACCAAACTTGGGCCTAATTGTAAAATTTGTAAATTATTTGGACTAAAACAGCCATTCACATGTAATAAAAGGAATGATTAAGTAATTAAAGATAATAAAACACAAAACACAAACGGAGGCCGATCGCAAGATCGGATGGTCCGTTCAAAAAGCCCATACCCAGTTTCCGGACCCAATCTCTAAGACGACTGCTGGGTATCCTTCGTGGAATCCAGTTGCTGTAAAAGTGTCCCGGGTATCATTCGGGTGGCGACTCCTAAACTCCAGCTGAAGCCTGTAAAAAGACCCAAAGTTATAATCCTAGTGGGCCCTGAGCCCGCACAGTGCCGTGGTCGCCGAATACTTGAGCGCGCGCTGAACCCCGCCGCCTACAGTGGCGACTCCACTGGGGATAGAGAAACTGATTCCAGTGTTTTGTATTTTATTATTTTTAACTATTTAATTATTCCTTCTGCATTTGCATTCACTACACCATTCACATATTGTGCACACGGTCCCAAATAAACCAACAATGGTTATTGTTTCGCTGCCTGTGTTTCACTCAAACCTGGTAGTGGAGTATATAGCCATTGTCACTCACAGTGCAGTACAAACGAGTACGTCGTTTGGACCCTTGAGTGGGGAGATGGAAAAAAGTATATAACAGACTATGGGAGCCTTCAACTTCACCCGAGACTTAGCTCATGTAGTGCCCTAGCAACTACCCTTAGGATATTCCTAAATGCATGTGTTTTGTTACTTTATAGTAGTCTCATTCATAAAACCCAAGCCCAATAATGATGAACCATGTTAGATTGGGCTTTTGTCCCTTTACCATGGCCCATTATGTTGGACTTTAATTTTATGGAAGAGATATGCTACTTACTTATCTTATCTCGAGAGCTTATACATGTACGTCAGTTTTTTCATCCCCTATTGATAATTAAAACCCAAACCAAAAATCCTAAGTAAGAGACTGACCAATGAACGCGTGTATGGGAGGAATAAGGTTGGAAGACTGTGTTTAAGACCTTATGTGTGTTTGTTTACTCGTTCATTTGTTTATTTTGTTTAAGCCCTTAATAAAATACCTGCATATCATGTATACACGTCATGCATATTTCTAACCCTTTATCTTACATAAATTGATCCCCCGTCTTCTGTTTGGACACGCACTCACGAAGGTCGATTAATCAGATCTACACTTGTTTGAGCTACTCCATCCAGTGAAACTATAACGATGTCTGACAATGTTGATTTAGAAGCCTTCAGAAGACAGTTGAAAGAAGAGATCACTGCTGATACCAAAAGCCTTATCCGAGAGGTGATGGGTGAAATTCTTCAGACAACCAGGGGAAAACAGCCAATTGATTTAGATGAGGGGGAAGCTACAATTAGGAAATATAGGGACCGAGATAATGATCTTGAGACGATACTTACCGACCCCCCTAGATAAGAATTTCAGACTGCTGCAATTTCTGAAAAACCTGCATGGGTCAAAGAGATGGAAAAAGTGAGATCCCAAATGCAACTGTTAATGAGGGATAAGGGTATGGATGCGTCGATGGATTACAGTGATATGGACTTTGACAATCAGGAACCCCTTCCGAAAAAGTTCAAATTCTCGGATATGAAGAAGTACTCAGGCACAGAGGATCCACATCTGCATTTGAAACAGTTTATCACTCATATAAAGACAACTGAGCTCACTACAGCTCAGATTGTAAAGTAGTTCCCACTATCCTTGGAGGGAGCACCAGTTCAATGGTATTATTCCTTGGAACCTTATGTGTAAGCTAGCTGGAAAGAGTTATACACCGCCTTCGTAAAGCAATATGGGTTGAATTCACAGATGGAGGTTTCATTGAAGGATTTGAAAAACACTAAGAAAAAGTTCAATGAGTCCTTTTCTGATTACCTAACCAGATGGAGGGGCAAGTTAGCGCAAATGAGACAACGTCCTGCTGAATCTGACCAGTTAATGCTTGCTATTGATGGATGTATCTCGCCGTTGGCTAGAAAGTTGAATGACATGGGAATTTAAAATTTTGAAGAGCTCTATAGGTTTGGGGTTCAGAAAGAGACCGACGTGGCTCAAGAAAAGAGGTTTTATGGAGGAAGGTCTGGGAATAAATAAGGACCAAGCAACAATGTGCAAATTGATGCTATTGAGCAACCCCGACAACCCTAAAGATTTTCCAATCTTGGAAGGCCCTTCCCCAAAGTCCTTAAGAAGCTCGTTGAGAAAGGACTTCTTCATCCTTTACCACCCAAAGCCCCATTTGTCAATGCCAATCTAAAGCTATTCTACAAATACCACCAGGTGATAGGATATGACACCGATCAGTGTGCCCACCTTAAACACGACATCCAAGACCTCATTGACTCTGGGAAAATAGTTGACCCAGAAACCCGAAAGCCAAACACGCAAATAAACCCTTTACCAAATTACCAAAATACCCCACCTCCACATGTCCTGATGATTGGCACTGAATTGACTGAAGAATAAGTGCTCAACTCTTTCACTGACCTTGAATCTAACCCTGAACCTACCCAATCTACCAAACCAGAAACCATCTATGAGAGGGGTCTGTCTGTGAATATGTTGGACATTTGGTCTTCCGACGGTGAAGATGCTCAAGAAGGGATTGATGTATGGGAAGGTGAAAGAGATTGGATAGTTGAACATGTAGCTGCAATGAAAGAGCGAAAAGAGTGTGAACCAGCCAAAGAAGAGGTTGATCTTGAACAAAAAATTGAATCTGAAGATAAAGAGAATTTGAAGAAAGAACAATTCAAGAAGACAGTATCCAGTATCTGGGAACTCCTGATGCAGTCCAAGATTCACCGAGATGCAATGGTCCAAGTTTTACATGAAAGAAAAGTCTCCATTGGAATAACCCCTCAACAGTTGGTGAGTTCCTTGATGCAGAAACCTGAGGGAGCAATTGTGTTCACTGACGAAGATCTGCCACTGGAAGGGAGAGAGCACTACAGGCCATTGTTCATTAAAGCTGAAATCAAAGGAAAGATGACTTGCTATGTCATGGTTGATAATGGTTCAGCCATAAATGTGTGTCCTCTGAAGATATTACCGAGGCTTAGTCTAACTGCTGCTGATTTACAACCTACTGATGTGATAATCAAGGCTTACGATGATACCAAAAGGTCGGTGGAAGGCACATTCAAAACCTTAGTCAAGACTGGACCCATTGAAGCTTGGGTCACTCTTCATATGATCGACATTCCAGTCACCTTTGCTGTACTCTTGGGAAGACCTTGGTTCCATCCACTGGGAGGAGTTCCCTCTACTCTCCACCAAAAGATCAAATTTCCTTACGAGGGGAATGTTGTCACTATTTCAGCCGAATCTGAGGCTGCCATTGCAGCTCTGAAATTGGCTCCTAAAGAAATCCCTCTGAATTCGGGGTTTGAAGTCTGCATGATCTATGAAGACTCCATGGAAGAGAAGGTGCTGAATATGCTGAAAAGGATGGATTTTATGCCCGGGCTAGGATTGGGAAAGAATCAGACTGGACCACCTGAGTATGTGGAGGTAAAGCTACAGATTCTGAAGCATGGGTTGGGTTATCAAGGAAGGAAGGATGGGCCTAACAGTGAGGAAAAATTGTCACTTTGGGAAAGGTTTGTGAAAGAAGGAAACTACACTCCCTACAAAGGAAATCATGAACCTTTATTTCTGGAAGGTAGGAAAGTCCCTGGGTTTGAGATTTTTATGGCTTATCTGGGTGAGAAAAATATGGATGAGCTAATGCTAGAAGAGCTGATAGTGGATAAAAAGATTACTGTTACCGTGGAATACAAGAAAAGTGATGAAGGTGCTGCTTCTAGTGAAGATTCCAAGGGCAAGGGGATTGCTACTGAAGGGATAGAGGTTGCTGCTGGAAATGCGAGTCTGGGTCCGGATGCTGCTATGGACTTAGAGTCTTTTGTCCAGAACTCTTTTATTGATTTGTTTTATGATAGTTTTGATATTTCTCTTGCTAGTTTGTTTGAACTTGATGATTTATTTTTCTTTAAGGCTGATGCAATGAAGTCTAACTTTTCTTATTTGTGTGATGTCTTACCTAATGGTTATGTTCATTGTGATGATCATTTTATGCATATATTCGACATTAATTCTACGCAAACCACTACATTTAACTTAGGCACAATTGAAAATCCTAAAAATATAATAATTGCTTCTGATCTTTCTCCTGATGAGAGTGAAAAAATGAAAGAAATATTAATAAAAAGATAAAAAGTATTTACTTGGGGCTATGAGGATATACCGGGGATAGATCACGAGATTGTGGAACATGAGATCCCTACTTATCCCCACGTCACACCAGTCAAGCAGAAGAGAAGAAGGTTGAGACTAGAATAGGTACTCCCGATCAAGGAAGAAGTCGAGAAACAGTGGAAGGTGGGATTTCTGAAAGTGGTTGACGATACGAAGTGGCTTGCTAACATCGTACCAATACCGAAAAAAGATGAAAAACTAAGGATGTGTGTCGATTACCAGGACCTAAACAAAGCCTGCCCGAAAGATGATTTCCCCTTGCCTCACATCGATACACCTGTAGATAGTGCGGCCTCGAGTGCTATGTACTCTTTCATGGACGGGTTCTCAGGATATAATCAGATTAAAATGGTTGAAGCGGATAAGTTAAAAATCTCATTCATAACTGAGTGGGGAATTTACTATTACTTAGTAATGCCATTTAGATTGAAGAATGTTGGGGTAACGTATCAACGTATGGTAACCACTCTGTTGCATGATATGATCCACAAGGAAATTGAGGTATATGTGGATGACATGATGGTCAAGTCTCCCACCAAAGAAGGACACTTTGAAGCTCTAGATAAGTTCTTGAATAGAGCTGAAAAGTTCAACTTGAAGCTGAATCTAAAGAAATATATAGTCGGGGTTGCCTCAGGAAAACTATTGGGCCATATAGTCAGCAAAAGGGGGATAGAGGTCGATCCTAATAAGGTAAAATCCATCAGTGAGATGCCAGCACCAAAGACAGAGAAAGAAGTAAGAGGGTTTATTAGACGATTACAGTACATTAGCCGGTTCATAGCCAAGTTAACCACCATCTGTGAGCTGATATATAAGCTTCTTAGGAAAAACCAACCAGTGGTTTGGGATGGCTGATGTCAGCAGGCTTTTGAGGCAATTAAAAGGTATTTGATAAAGCCACCTGTGTTACAACCACCAAGACTAGGGAAACCATTGATTTTGTATTTAGCAATCGAGAAAGAGGCCGTGGGGGCAATGTTGGCATAACAAGACGAGAATGGGGTGGAGCATGCTGTGTATTACTTGATTAAGAAGTTTTTGCCATATGAAGTCAATTACAACTTGGTGGAAAAGACTTGTTTGTCAGTTGTGTGGGCAACTAAAAAACTTTGGCATTATTTTCAATCATACAATATTCAGGCTGTCTCCAGATATGATCCCCTGAAGTACCTTCAACAAACTCCCTCTCTCACTGGGAAGTTAGCTCGATGGTTGATTCTGCTCATAGAATTTGACGTTGAATATTTATCTAGGAAGGTAATCAAAGGAAGGACTGTTGCAGACTTTCTAGCACAGAATCTTGTAGAGGATAATCAGGAGTGGGAATTGGAATTTCCTGATGAGCATTTGAGAGCTATTGAAGTGCAGGGGTGGCGCATGTACTTTGACAGAGCTGTTAATAGCAAGGGGGCAGGTGTCGGAGTAATCCTGGTCATGCCTGAAGGTGAGATGATTCCTATGGCCAAGAAACTAGAGTTTGAGGTGACTAATCATCAAGCAGAGTACAAGGCATGTATTTTTGGACTGGAGGCCCTACGAGACGTCGGGGCAGAAGAAGTAACAGTGTTTGGAGATTCAATGTTAGTAGTGAAGCAGGTTTCAAAGGAGTGGGAAGTTAAAGAGGACAGACTGAGATTGTATGTAAATTACTTAGCCATTGTAACTCTTTCGTTCAGTCAATGTAAATTCATACACCTGCCTCGAGAGAATAATCAAGTTGCAGATGCCCTGGCTATGCTAGCGTTAATATGGGAAAGTGGTGCCAAGACTCCAGTTAAGCCTTTAATTTTAGTAAAGTCTAGGACTCCATGTCATGAAGAGCTAAGAGTGATGCCAATGGGACCGGTAGAAAAGCCATGGTTTTATAACCTGCAGAAGTATCTCGAGACTGGACAATTTCCTGAAGATGCAGATAAGAAGGAAAGGATGTCTTTAAAGATGTTATCTAGACAATTTATCAGTCATCTTGGTATGCTGTATAAGAGAATGCCAATTGGGGTACACTTGCAGTATGTGGATAAGGAAGAAGCACAAGAGATTATGGAAACTGTACATGCAGGTGTTTGCGGACCCCATATGAATGGAACAGTGTTGGAAAAGAAGATAACTCAACAAGGATACTTTTGGTTGACTATGGAATTAAATTGTGTCAAATTTTTGAAGAAGTTCCATAATTGCCAAGCTTATGGGGACGTTAGTCACCTTCCTTCGATGGAACTTTAAGGGTTGACGTCTCCATGGCCTTTTGCAGCTTGAGAAATTGACATAATCGGGGAAATAAGGCCGGTAGCGTCAAATAGGCATCGATATATTATGGTAGCGGTGGATTATTTCTCTAAATGGGTCGAGGCTGAATCTTATAGCTCAGTCGGGTCCAAATAAATGGCAAGGTTCATAGAAAGGAATATAATCTGTAGATATGGGTTGCCTCACCATGTTGTGATTGATAATGAGGTCCAATTTCAATCGGAGACTACTGCATTGCTTCGACACTATAAGATAGAGCATCATCGGTCTTCTCCTTATCGTCCTCAAGCTAATAGTGCGGTCAAAGCTGTAAATAAGAATATCAAAAGGATCTTGGCCAAAATAATGGAAAATTATAGGGATTGGTCAGAATATTTACAATTTACATTGTGGGAATACTGAATGACTGCAAGAACCTCTACCGGGGTTACACCTTATTTATTGGTATATGGGTGTGAAGCAGTATTGCCAATAGAAGTAGAAATTTAGTCCTTGAGGGTTCTGTTAAAAAGCAAGATTCCTGAATATCAGTGGGTAGAGAGCAGGATAGCACAATTGATATTATTAGACGAAAAGAGGATGAAGGCTATGTATCATATACAATTGTATCAGAAAAGGATTGCCAGAGCGTATAACAAGAAGATCAAACCAGGGAAGATAAAAGAGGGGGAATTGGTATTGAAGCATATGAAGCCACTCCTTACTGATCCAAGGGGTAAATTCAAGCCGAACTGGAAAGGTCCCTATCTTGTAAAGAAGATACTCTCGAAAGGGGTGGCCATTTTGTCGGATCTAGAAGGCAACGAGTTCAGGAATTTCGTCAACCTGGATAAGCTAAAGAAATACTTTCTGTAAAGTCTTGCTAGGGAGAAAACCTCTAAAGAGGCTGTCTAGGTAAAAGTTAGAGATAAAAAAAAAGGTCCTGCTAAGTTAAAAACTTCATAAAGGAGCGGCTTAGGCAAAAATAAATGACAAGTAAAAGGAGAGAGAGAGGATAAAAATAGTTGGTTGGAAAACTTGCAAGGGCAAGCCACCCAACGATATGAGAAATGTCAAGAAGCAATTTCTATATACAATTATGCTTATTTTAAATAAAGAGACTTGCTTTTATTTCTGTCAAATGTTGCATTAAATACTTATTATATTAGGCTTATAAGAAATCACATAAAACAAGCTGAGTTTGATCAAATCGCTGAAACTAAAGAAAAAAATAAATCTAAGTCCTTTTCCTTTTATTTTTCGTCATATCTTACACACTAATCCTAAATAAATCCCTAGTCTTTTGATACATCATGAATTCATCTTGTTCTGTCTGCTGTAATTGGATCCAAGCCTTGTAATGGTTATCTGTGATAACACCTCCATCTAACGAAATGCATCGTCTAATGGTGCGGCATGGCCAAGTCGCTGATATGTTCTCCACAAAATTCTGAGTCAGAAGACCAGGTTGGAAACCATGAGTTGGCTCTACGATCATTTGCTTTTCTCCATACTGGCGGCATAGTCAAATGTGATAGTAGAATGAGCAGTAGTTCAGTCCGGCAAGAGGAATATTGAGTATATGTCCTGGTGGTCACATGTCTGATATTCCACCAAGGACACATCCACTGCACTCCGGTATCTGGGAAGTTGGCCAGCCATTCTGGCAAGTCAGCCGGAAGCTTCTCCAATGAACGAGTATGCACTTGCCTAGGCTTATACTTGGAAATATTCTGAGGGAGTGCCAACAGCTTCAGCTTTTCCTGTAACCAAATCTGCAAACCGGAGGAGTTAAAAAAAAGGTTTGTGGACCTCTAGTAGTATGGGACTCCCAGCAAATCGGTGTGCCATGGGTAGATTGTCCAAGCCGATTAAGGTCTCAGCAAGGATAATCGGCATGGGATGGAGTCCAGACTCCACTTGATCTATGATCTGTATGATTTTAAGATCACAGTCACCTGAAAGGGAAACTAGTAGGAATTGGGCATACAGACAGAAGGCAATCATGCGGGGCCAATACACTTCATTACTGTTGATAGCCACAACAGCCTTCAAGAAAGAATCAAAGATAATCTCATTCTCGGAAACATATGTCAGAGAAGAAGAAGGAGGGACATTGAATCGGCGGGCCATTTATTGCTGAATGATCCTCTCGTTAGGTTTATCAACCAAAGGAACTGCAATCTAATTAGAAGAATCATCTGGGTAACCCAAAATTGCTCCAAATTCTTCAAGTAGAGGGCAAATTTCAAAGTTATTAAACCTAAAGATATAATCCTTTCGGTCCCAGAATTGAGTAACAGTGTGCAGGAATGGATAATTAATTCTACTAAGGTGAAGTGATATGAAGACATATAAATGAAATGGATTGAGTTTTTGCCAAGTTTCTCCATCCAAGCTTTGCAAGATGGGTCGAATCAATTTCAGATTGTGTCCCGACATGGTTTTGAGAGTGTTTAGGGTTCTCTGGATATGCAAAATAGAGGTGACATGATACGGTTGATGTAATGTGCATTTATAAGCTCCTGAAAAGAGGACATAATTGGGAAATCATAAAGCCAGGGCCGTTGAGGCGTCGCCTCACTGAAGAGACGTCGTCTTAGTAACTCAGCGGCGATGCCTAAATGCTGAAAAGGTGATGTCTCCGGGTCAGAAAGGCGACGCCTTAAGTCAGAAAAGGTGACGCCTTAATATTTAAAGGCAACGCCTTAATACAATAGAGACGACGCCTCTCTCTAAGAAATGAAGTGAAAGTGGTTTGATTTAGTGACATTCTAGTCCAAGATTAACCAAGAAGCAGCAGTATAATAAAAACAGAGATCATGAAGCAAAATCATCAGAATGCATAAAATATAATAAAGGTTTATACACAAATCCATATCCCAAAATGCCTTCTAAACTGCCTGCCTATCTAGTCTATCATCTGGACTAAAAGCCTAATCCTCCTTGGTCTCGGTCTCCTCATTATCCTCCTCGCCCTCACCGACCTCCTCGTCTCCCTCATCCTCCTCAGTACCAGTATCACCAGCTGCATCAGCATCATCCTGGACATCAGAGGTAGTGGGAACATCAATAGGAGTAGCAACTCCATCATCCCCACTAAGGTCAGCATCCTCCTCGCTCGGCATCTAGAGAGTAGTAAGCTGTTGTCGAAGCGACCGGATCTGAGCATCCTTGCCTTAATCACTAACCTATCCAAACAGAAGAAAAAAGAACAGGTAAGTAATATTATTCAAACATGCATACATATAGAATAGTGATAGAAATATACCCTCCACTCCTCGGTAGCTCAGAGCATGAGATCCCGCTAGGCCTCTACCAATCTATAGAGGTGCTCACCTTGCTCTAGGGGAATCTACAGGTATGAATTATGTTAGTACTAACATTTTTCCACAGGAGATAAACAGAAAGAAAGTGGTACTCACATGAGTGGTAGCAGAGGGAATAGGTGCTGGTGAATAGGAGGGGTTCAAGGTCAAGAATCCCCGAGTCAAGCCATCCGAAGCACTCCAATACAGAGCAATAGGATCTGACAGATATGGGAATGCTCCACTAACCATCTGTGCACTAAAACTAGAGGAACCAGAAGCTGCACAACCTCAAGAGATACTAGTGGCTCTCTGAGGGACTGCATGTGGGCAAGAAGTGCTAGGTCTTACGTCAGCAGCTGGAGATCCTACCCGAGCTCGCTGGGTAGGTCGCTCACCTGAAAGAGAGGATCTCATATGGAGGCCAACTGCCTTGGTATGAGGCTGAAAAGGAATGTGTCAATAAATGAAGCAATAAGCGGATGCGATAACCAAGAGATCATACATCGCACACCTGAGAAATAAGACCCTGCACAGGAATCTACTGAAGTAACTCAGTTTTGATGAAGTCACTGTACGAATATGATCCTGCCTAAATAATTGATCCCCGACTGTCCCTCTCAATGATCTCGGTAGATCAACACCTCCTAGATGGTGTGTTCAAAATATAGAAGAAGGAGGAGCCCTGGGAATATGTCTACGAGCAGGACCCAGATGGCAGTCCCAAATGCGCTCCCCGAGGAACCACATGCGGAAGAAAGGTCCTACGAGCAGGACCCTCCTCACAGCTAATGGCCCAGATCTGACCATAGGTATAGACCAGTCCTCTGGAGGTCCCCACGGATGCGCCACAACCTAATAAAAGAAAAAGGAAGAAGGTGAAGTAAGCCACTAATACTGAAATACTAATCAATTTAATTTTCTTGCGCATATATACCTCACTCCAAGGTAATGTGTTGAGGCGAACACGATGAACATGGATGTTAGCTAGGTCACACCTCACTATCCAGCTGGTGCCCCATCTGCTCAATACAGGGAAAGCCCGACCACCTACAGGCATTACCCCTCAGATCAGCCCCAGCTCAAGTCTCCAGACCTGCAAATTTCACAATGTTAAAATACGAGATACATAAAGCTAAAATGAAGTAAGAAGAGGAAAAGAAGAAAAACCAGTACCTGTGTGGTATGCCAGAAGCCACAGAATCTCCTAGCTCCCCGCAAAAACTCATCCATACCCTAGTACAGGTAAGCCAAAGCCACTGACCCCCAATCAAATGAAGCAACAAGGTCTAAATCACGTAGTGGCATCAAGAACATCAAGTCGATGGAGCTACCGGTGTCACAAAACAGGGTGGTGCCTAATAGATAAAAAATAAATGCTCGCACCACTTGGTCGACCTGTCTGGGAGTGGTGATGGTGGCTGGAGGAATCGTAGAATAATAAGCACGAATCAAATCCACCTTGATGGTACGAGTCCCCTTCATAAAAGGAACCATGCCAAGGAGTCGAGCAATATAGACCACATAGGACGGGGAGGTCATCTCCAGACTCCTATTAAAAGGGACTGCATCCCCCACACATACGATCCCAGTGATAGCCGCAAAGGAAATAGGATCTAAAGTGAACTCTCCACAGGGCAAATGAAAAGTATGTGTGGCATCCATCCATCTCTCCATCAGCACCTGTAGCCCGTGAAGATCATTCTGGCCACCAACAGATGGGAGGGCCAGAATGTAGGGCTCGAAGCTAGTATCTCAGATCCTAAGACGGATCTCCTCAGTGAAGGTGCCATACCACTCGCGGGCACCAGTAATAGTACCAGCACCCTTCATAGAGTGCTGGTCGAACTGCAGGAAGTATTCAAATTATATTTGAGCATTAAAGGGTTAATTTTCTAAATTGGCAAACAGAGGCGACGCCTCTATGATACTAAGGTGACACGTCTGTATAATAAAGGCATTGCATCTGAAGATAAGGCCGATGACTTAACATCACAGGGGCAATGAACCTGCAGTGTTAAACCGATGCCCTTATAGAGTTGAGACGACGCCTTAATGACACAAAGGCGACGCCCCACCAATAAGAACGACGCCTTAACATTTCATTTTACATTTGTTAAGATAACGCCCTAACAATGCTAAGACGTCGTCGTAAGGAGTAAAGGCGACGCCTATCCGAAAAGGCAACGCCTTAGCGGAGCAGAATCCGAAGTCGAATCGTTTCTTGCATAAAATCATTCGATTTTGTTTAGTTTTCAATAATTTTCTTCGGAAAATTAAGCATGCATATGAATATGCTCATTAACCCAATCTTTTCCTAGTCAGAAAAGTAAAAAAAATGGAAAAGAAAGAGAGAAAACACACTAACCTCTCCAGTGGCAAAAGAGCAAAGGTGCGTGTCTAGTGAAGGCATAAGCGAAAACTCTACATCGGGAATCAATCCTAGAGAGTGAGGTGCTCGGATCTCCAGAGGAATGGCGAGCCAGGATGGGAGGACAGGTGTACGATCAAGTGTAGGATCCATAGAGAAAAGAGGAAAGCAGAAAGAGAGGAAAGGGAATGGGCGCGAATTTGAAATGAAAAGAGATTAAAATGAATTGAATTTATAGTTTTGGCAAATTACCAACTTGGTCATTCATAGGAAAATTACCTTTCAGCACCTAAAGTTAAGAGACTAACTAATATATTTCTTTTGCAGATACGAAGTATCCGAAATTGAAGCCTCTTGGTTCGGACACCAAGGTAGGACAGCGACCCTAAGAATGAAGCCTCTCGGTTCAGACACCGAGGTAGGACGGTGATCCTGAAATTGAAGCCTCTTGGTTCGGACACCAAGGTAGGACAGCGACCCCAAGAATGAAGCCTCTCAGTTCGGACACCGAGGTAGGACGGTGATCCTAAGAATGAAGCCTCTCAGTTCAGACACCGAGGTAGGACGGCGATCCTGAAATTGAAGCCTATTGGTTCGGACACTAAGGTAGGACGGCGACCTTAAATAAGAAGCCTCTTGGTTCAGACATCAAGGTAGGACGGCAACTAAAATACACCTCTCGGATTGTACCCCGGGGACGACGATGCACAGATCAAATCTCAGGATTCAAAAATATCCTTTTATTTTGTTACTGATATATTATTTTTTGAAAAACTGAATTTAAAATTCGCATTTAAATGGTTTTTCAAAAACCAATGGGGCAAACTGTAGACGCGCAGTTTAGCCGGCCCGCAAAAGAAAAGCCCAATGATGATAAGATAGCAGATAAGCCCAAAATCAGTAAAGGAGTTAGACTCTGGCCTATGTGAGAGAAACCCACCTGAACCAAGCCTAATTGAGCCAAAACCCATTAACCCTTGGCCCAACCAGCCTAGCCCGAACCAACAACCCAAACCCGTTAAGTCTTATAAAGGCGTCACCTTAGTGATGCAAAGTCGACGCCTTATCAGTTTTGAGGCGTCGACCATACACTGTTAAGGCGATGCCTCCTTGATTAGTAGCAGAAAAAAATAAATGACAGAACGTGGGATTCCCCACATTCTGTAACTACCCTCCCACGTACATGGGAAAGGAATGAGGAAAGGGGCGTGGGTTTAGTACTGAAAAAAAAAAGAGGCTCTACATGCCTATAAAGTGGAGGGGAAGATAAGAGAACATGAGGTTTTTTTTTTTTTGGCTGGAGAAAAAAAACACAGAAGCAAAAAGAAAGAAAAAAAAATAATAGAGAGGGAAGGATCAAACTCTAATTCCGGAAGCTGGTGGGTGTTTCAGAATTGAATCTGAGGGCTTAATCAATTTCGAAAAATCAACTTCCAGTAAATATTTCTTCTCTTTTTTATTTGATTTCAATTTTTATCCATTTTTTATGTGGATTTAAATTACGTTGTTTGTTTTGAGTAAATCTTATCTTGTTAGTATTTCTGTGACCTTTTTTTATAATTCGTTCATGATAGAAGT
>CATIWO010240355.1:0-13505 GCA_949673435.1 Macaranga tanarius | reverse complement strand
CGAGGATCGCATATGCCCCTAACGTTTTTTTGGACCATTTAAGCACAAAATTAAGTTTTTTCTGTGTTTTTGGCCCCTCATTTAACGGTGTTAACTCCAACGTTAAATGAGGGGCCAAAAACACAGAAAAAACTTAATTTTAAATGGTCCAAAAAAAACTTTAGGGGCATATATGCTCCTCGGTATAAACATTAGGGGCGTAAATGCACCTTTGCCCTCTAAAATTTGAAGGAGCAATGAATTGAAGAAAGAAAAAAAAAAAATCTTCAACTGAAGTCGATTTTGAGACCTTTATTGAATTGGTTTATTAATATAGTGGGACCATTTGCGGGGGCTTCATATGCTTTCTGGTGGCAGAAATTGTTATTACGGTAAAAATAAAGCTTCAGTCACATACATTGAAACCTTGGGTTAGAAAAGCCCTTGCCCTTGGTTTTAGCTGAAACAAATTTGCAAAAACAAACTTTTCTTTTCCTGATGAAAAGATATCATACACTAGAGCTCCTATAATTGGAAAACTAAATGAAAATTGCTTAAAATAAGCTCCTTGAGAAATCAACAGCGATATGAATTCTAAGAAGGAAGGCTTCAAAAGAACACCTTGGAAGAATAGAAGAAACATGAGAATATGAGATGCATTATTGTACAACTGCTAAATACAAGTCAGCGGAATGACCTAAAAGAAATGTCTATACAGACTATGCGGTGATGTCTGTTGACCCTTCACCAACTGCTCACAGAACTTTCAAACAACATGAATACATTGAGCAAAGCCAAGATGAATTTCCAGAGAGCTGCAACTATGATGGATCCTTCAGCAGCAAACGTCCATCATGCCAGCAAGACTGTTCAAGGTTGGGGGCAAATGCATTTTGCATGTCCTCCAAACTGTTGTACATGGTTTGTCAAAGCATCCCGCAAAATACTTATTCAGGCTCCTTTGATGGTCTTGAGCACTTTTTCTCAAGCCATCCATCAATTTGTTAGGTGGATCTTTTCTTGTATTGACTCTGCCCCAGGCTCAAAAGGAAGTCTGTAAATATATGCTCATATTCTGGCATCTTCCCATACCCTGTCATATGAAGAGATCTCATTAAGCATGTCTTCTAACAGCAAGATGGTACAAAACTACAACGAGAAAAGATGCCAATGACAATTTTTCTCGAGGAAAATGGCAATACAGGAGATCAAATAATAAAAATCACATACCTGGGAAGTAGTTTATGTCAATGACATAAAATTGATCTCTAGTGCCATGCTCTCGGATTATATCTAAATTAAACAGCCGGAGACCCTGCATGTAATAATTAACACTTAAATAAAGTGACAGGCAATGACAGTATATGTTGCTTAAGAAAATATATGTGGAGACAAGCTACCAGTCGGCGACGCAGTTCCTTTGCCAGTTTCTCAAGTAAGGGTTGTGGAGGAAGCTCTGCAGCATGAGAAAATTATGTTAGAGAAACTTGCCAAGATAGTGCAGCATGGCCTTAACATAAGTTATCAAAAGCTGGACACAACTCAATGTCACTACTGATGACTAAAGAAAATCCATCTGTTGCATTGCAAAATTTAAGAGAAAGCATCCACAAGTTGGCTCAACAGACCAATTGCTGGAGTTCAACTCCCCCCACGAGGTTGGGACGTCAGAATTTATCATGGTGCTCACCAAATACATGCAACTAACGGAAAAGCAATTGCTCTGGGAAAAGCTGCCATACAATAAATGCACCAGAGAAAGAGAAGGAAAATGCTCGAAGGACAATGCTAACAACCAATCTCCAACCACAAAATATTTTTTTTAAAAAAAATACATAAATATGACCATTTTCTACTGTAATCAAACCAAAAGCTACAAGAACTTGAACCCTGTAAGCGACATTATAAATGTTGACACGAAGCTCTACGCAGAAGCAGTGCAGGATAACTCACCGGCAACACCAGGATCTAGATCAGCATTGTCTGCAGAAGCTGCTGCACATGAAACTCGTGGAAAACGGAAGACGCCAGCGTTATTAGAGAGTTCCCTTTTACATACATCAGGTAAAGAGAATCGCCGGACTACCTTTATAGCCTCCCCAACTATATAAACTTTAAAAAGAACACCACCTGCAACCATTAACAGAGAGAAAAAAATAGGTGTCATGCGATTCATACGGAGATGTCAAATTAGAAAGACATGGCAGTATCGTATAACAGTATACCATGGTTAACAAATTCCTGAAGAACAAGCGGCGGTTCAAGTTTTCGAAGCGATTGTTGATCATAAGCAAGCGATAATTCATGTGACTTTGCACTCCCATCTGCAACTAGTGGCTTTGCAACTAAAACATTCAACAGAACCAAAATCACTTAAATGAATTACCAATAAATGAGAAGGAAATTACAAGAATAAAAAACAGGGTCCTTTAAATAAAATGCTAACAACACATGTTTTCATCGTAATTTCAGAATAAGTTTTAAGCTAAAACATAGATAGTCAGAACAATACACAAATTAATGCACAAGAGATGAACTTGTACACACCAATAGGTAGCATCAGCCCAGCTTTCATGACTCTATCAGGAATAGATGCGGCATCTTTTTTGATAACTAATTGCCTTGGAACATCAACTTTCCCTATATCAGGAATCATGGATATAGACAGAGGAAAAGGAGTAAGCAGAAGTCAGAGGAGTCATTTTTGTCAATTTCATATAGAATCTACTTCCCAGAGCGTAAGAAATTACCATAGGAGTTCGATAAATTCATATCAGCCACACATTGGAGCATGGACTGGCGGTTATGTAGATGTTGAATGGCATCTGGAGGATCAAGAACAGTAACTTCAGGATGTGACCTTCTGAAGTCCTGCAAATCCATTCAAATGGAAGGCTAAGAATCACAAATATGACAGAAAATTTTTACTAGAATCAGAGAAAAAGAAGCATTAACTGCTAAAATCATCACTAGGCAAAGCTAATTGGTGAGAAACACTTCAGAGTTACCACCTATAATTAAGTAATTAGAGCATTAAAAGTCAATCAGCATTGTAATGATATTTCAGTTATCGGGTTGAGAACCTAATTATGTATAAAATTGGCCTCCAACCAACATCTAAATCTTTCTGGTTCTGACTCCTCTAAGTTCAAAATGAATATCTTGCATCTTGCTTCAGATAAATGTGCCAAAGTTATCTTCAGATTGGAAGCGTAACACATATGAACAACTTAATAATGTAAACCACATTAAGCAGCAACCCTGAACCTAGTATAGAAGATAAAGGCATACAACAACAATGGATGAGACCATTTTATTATCAGTATTTTAACCCCTCAATATAAATTACCAACATCAACATTTTTTTTAAATAAAAATTCACATGTAAATATGAAAAAAAATCACTCATTTAGTTCGCAAGGGTAAATAATTGATATTAGGACAATACATTCATGATTGCCAAATTCACCACCAGTAAAAAATAAATATTACAATAATAAAAGAGTAACAAAAGTAAAACATTCATAGATGATGCTGACTTCAAACATGAACTTAGATGTAAGCAGCAACCTCAAAATATTATGCATTTAGAATTCATTGAAATGCTATAAGAAAATTCATGCATGCATTATCATAAGTTGCAATTAAAAGCATTAAATTGCTAAACCCAAGTAACCATTTCTTTCAAAACAAAAGAACTTTAATCTAGCTGAGTTCAGAAAGTTTGCAGCAGAGAGCCTACAACATTTAACTACTAAATTGGTAGTACCAACTGCTTCTAGCAATCCAAGAAGGAGTATGCAAATAAAAGTTGTTCAGAGATCCTGATCCTAAGAGATGAAGTATAGCTGAGACCAGAATACAGGCACAAAAGGACTTTGAACTAGAGAGAGAAAGCTATCCTACGTTCAGCTGATTACAGTGGGTAACACAGCAGCCATACCAAATTCAGCTGATTAAGGGGGTCAACAGCAAAAAGAAAAATGTTTTTCAAAAAATGCTTAGGAAAACCTGAAAGTAGAAAAAATCCCCACTTGCTGCCTCGACCTCAACTATCAAGTATGGAGGAGGAAGGAGCAAGCACTCTGTAAATTACGTCAGATAGGAATGAGACTTAAAGCATTCAACAGCTGGCAATATTTGATTCCCCTGCCTTGATAGATATCGTATGGCACATAAAGATCTAAGTGATCAGGCGAACATGATATCATTCTCAACCTATTCTCTAATATTCATATGGTCACCGGGCAACAGTATATAGATGATGAAATTTAATTAAAAAAAAGACCAACCTCAAGAATTAGTCTGATCCCAATTTAACATCACATATTAGTCTGATCCTAAATGCCCCTCTATTTAATACCATCAATTATCAGCAATAGAAAAACATATCTACTAGGTGGCATAATACCTTTGTACTATATACATCCAAACTAATCTAAAACTTTCTATTCTTTGAGCTAAACTAAAAATACTTGACTTTTTTGGGGATAAAATTTGTTACAAGTTCAAAATGTACTACTCATATGCTTGCAAGTGAACAGTATTATGTCAGAATCTTCAATAAGTAAAGCTTAACAATAAAACGCAACTTGCCTCGAGAAGTAGATCTCTTTTCTTCAACAACAACCCGGCATCCATTGATCATAATAGGAGAAGCCTGAAACAGACAAATATTTACTTCAAACAAAAAACTCAAATGCATAAAATAACAACAGTAGAAGATCAACAAAATAAAAAGTATATGCAAAAATAGAACACAATGTTTCGTCAATACAGAGTAAATCAGACTTGTGCAAATACAAAAGCAACGCTAAACCAAACACAATGTGAACATGTAAAATATCTATAAACATGACAGCATACTATATCACAATTGGTTCCTCCAACAAGAAAATTCCTGACAGAATGCATCTCAGTTTTAGCATATTTTTCACATGAAACCAAATCTACAAGATTTCTTTCAAATTGCAAAAAGAAAATACAGCAGCATGTGCATATTTTCTATTTTACAAGTTAGCATGGCATACCTCTATTGCACTTTGCACAGCACTTGCCACTTCAAACTCCACAAACCCAAAGCAAAATCCCTGTTTTACAACATGTTGATTTCAAGCATTAGCTGCATATACAATCAATGATGAAGCACATTAAGAATCAAATTAACTCACCTTTTGGCATCTAACTTGAATACCATTAGCCCTAATAGGCCCAAACTTCTTAAACTCGTTCTCAAGAAGGAAAGGTGTAGCGTCCAAAGGTAGACCTTTCACATAGATAGAAGGACCATCCACTGAAAATGAACCAAGTAAAAGTTAAATACACTGATATAAAGGGAAACATTAAAGGCATAAGTACAACATCTTGACATGCACAGAGCATAATCTACCAAAAAAAGGATAAAATAATTCGAGAATAAATGACTAAGCACCTTCATTTTCTTGGGCATTCCCATTTTCAGTAGCATTTGAGGTAGAGACCTGTGTCTCAGATGCCACCACAGGAGTCACTGCAGCAGTGACTTGTTCTTGGATCTTAGGTGCAGACTTTAAAGGAGATGACACAGGGCTTGAAAAAGGTGCTGCATTCTCCTTCATAACTTTAACCTAGAACAAAATACTAAGCAATTTAACAATATAAACAAAATAAAAGAAATCAATAATTCCAACTTTTATTACTTTACCAATGAACATTTCTATGCACTGAGATCACTACACATGCTACCACTAGCATAAAATATCAGCAAGAATAACAAAACTCGAAGCTCAAAAAATTGTTAAATATTGGTACTTACAATGGAGGCATATGACTTCTTCGGCACTTCTTCGACCTTAACATCAGATTCAGCCACTATTTGTGAATCAACCACCATTTGTGAATCATCAGGAATTTCATCAACAACTTCAGGCACTGGTGTTTCCTCTTCTTCAATTGAACCATCCTCATTCTCAGAAGGATCACACACTTCCTGTCCATTGGCGTCCTCAGATAAAGCAGCTGTTTGCTCAGAAATGTGATTTACTGGTATGTAAGAAGGTTCTGCAATAAACAAATTCCTCCAACATAAAGGGCACCAAAGAGATGTACAATACCCAAAGAGAAGTACATTCAAAATGCAATACGCATTTCATTACCCTGGTCAGAAGCGACTGGTGTTTCAACTTGACTGTCAACATTGAGGTTTTCATTTTGTTGCTTTGCATCATCCACATATCGGAATACATCATTCAAAACAAAGTAACCTTTGTCTTGAGGTGCTAAGAAGAAGCTCTGAGTAAATTTCTGCCGCAAATTGTCATTTCCAGTCAAATATCCAGTCACAAGGACGAGCACCCCTCCATTGTACGATTCTTGTGAATCAACCGTACTAATTTCCGCCCTAAATTGCCCATAACCAAGCGCAAGTATCTTCTCATTTATGGCCTGCTTCATTAAAAATCAGTCAAAAAAAATGTAGCACTACCAGAAATCATAATCTGTATGATTTGTGTTGAGATAATTTTAGGAGCCAATTTGAGAATTTCTGGAAGAGGTCTTAGATCCTAATGCAACATTAAATGTCATAGAAAGCGACTTAAAAATAGACTAATTCCCAAGCATCTGCATTATATTCCTGATTTTACGCTTAGTTGTTGCAACAAGAGGTCGTAGTGTTTGGAAAAAGTAATTTTAAGGTTCAAGACCATGAAAACAAAACCTGCAGTTAGCTAGCAATTTGTAGAGCTAAATTCTTCAGCACATAACAAACAAATCCCTAAATAGAGGAACAACATTAAAAAGGAAACAAAAAATTGATTCACGGACACTTTATACAAAAAATAATCACCTATAAATTCTCCTAACTGGCAGTGGAACAATTTCAAAACAAAACAAAAATATACAAAACAATCTTAGCCAAAATTTTGCAAACCGTCTAGGTGAGTGAACTCACGTGCATGGTGGTAGTGGTACTCATGATCCCAATGTCATCGGGACGACCAAGCTTGCTAACATCCTGGTAGAAACGGTGAACAAGCTCGGGCGATTGATGCAAGATGAGGTAGTATTGGTGAACAAACGCATTACCAACCTAAATGCCAACACAAAAAAAATCTTCAATTAAAAACTAACAAAACAAGTATCATAAAGCTAATAAAACAAATTAAACATACAACATCAGGAGGAGGAACTGAGGCTTGCTGGACTGCTGCTGGTGCCGCCGCTGCTGCTGCCATCACTGATTAAATTTCTGTAAAATCAAACCAAAAACCTAATCAATTAAAAACCTACGAAAAAAAATCATCCAATATACACCACATTATTTCACATATTTGCCAAAAAAAAAAAAATTAAATCATTTTACGAAGCAAGAGCAAGAAGAATTTTAGCTGATTTCCAGTTTATAAATTTAATTTTGAACAAAAACAGTACTCTAAACAAAACAAAACTTAAAGCTTAAGAGATGAAAGCAAGCAAAAAAAAAAAAAAAAAACGAAAAACAAAAAGAACCTGAGCTCAGATTCGGATCGGAGGAGAGTACGATGCGAGGTGAGAGAAAGAAGGGAATTGGCTCTGTAACTTTACTTGCAGTATCTTTCTCCCACCTCTGTGTGTTGCAACTTGCAATGGCGGTTTCTAGGGTTTCTTCTTTATTTGTCCCTCTGTGGATCTTCCAGGGGCGCGAGAATAAGGAAAGGAGAGAAATGGGAAAGGAGGGTTGTTTTGGTGGTTTTATATTTTTGAGACACCGCCTTGTGTCAAAATTGTTCTTCACTACCTGTTATTGTGATAAATTGCCATTTTGCCCTCGACTTAGTTTTTATGGGCAATAAGCAATATGTTTTACAAAATAATTTGATATATTTTCTAAATGAAATAAGATATTTATGTTAAAATTAAAAATTTTAGATAAATTTATCACAAATCAGAAATGTTTAATTTTATTAGTATTTATACTAATATGTAATTGATGTAATAGGATGACCTATAACAATAACACTAAGATGTTATGTTACGACTTTTACACTCAAGTTTAATCAAGACCTTTATTTGTCATTCATTTATCTAATTAGAATATTTATGCTAGAATTTAGAAGTGAATTAAAATTGTAACAAGTTGAAAATATATGTATTTGTAAGGCCATTATGTTTATAAAAAAAATATTCAATTTTTTTGAAAAATAATATTAGTATATTAAAGAGGGAGATAGAGAGAAAATGTGTTTAGGTATTTTTTACATTGATAACTAATTTTTTTATTGATTATTTAATGTTAAAATAATAATTGTATTTGTTGACACTTGAGTTGGTCTGACCTAAGAGCGAGAGACCAATGATGAAAGTCTAGAAAATGAGTCTGACAGTATGAAATATGGTCCCTGACCCTCCTAAAGAAAGCTCACAGCTCAGTAGGCTCAACCTAGCTCAGTTAGCTCAGCCCAGTTAGCATCAAAACCCATGAAACCCATCAGTGAAAAAGCAAAGAGGCGCCGCCCCTATACGTTGAGGCAATGCCTCATCGATGAGGCAGTGCCTCAGTACTGTCTGCCAGAAAAAAATAATAAATAAATAAATAAATATCTCCTACGTTTAGAACCGTTAACCACGCTTTTCTGAAGTTAGAAAATAGTGGCTAGCTGGCTCTAAAAGAGGAAAAGGTGGAGGAAGTAGAGGAGGATGTAGAGAGAGAAAGAGGAGAAGGTGGAGGATGTGGAGAGAGAGAGATGGAAGTGGGAAAGGAGAATAAATAATAGAAAAATTAGAGAAAAAAATGAGAGATTCTTCTTGGGAGGGGACTTCTAAAAAAAACTACTCAGTGAGAAAAACAAAAAAAGGGCAGAGGTAAAAGGGGAAGAACACACAAAAAATAAAAAATAAATAAAAAAAACAACACAAAAGGTTAAAGAAAAGGGCAAAGGACATAGGACTTTAAGGTTGCAGTAGCTGATTCTGGAAAAGGAGGGGCCGAAGATTAAGTCACGCTTTAGGAGCTTCCCAATACTCAACCACCTTCTGAGGGCCAAATTATTTTTACAGTAAATTCTTTCTCATATTTCTCATAATTTTTTATTCAAATGATTCCTAATGCATGATTTTGTAATTACATGTGTAGTGAATGATTTCTTTATTTGAATACTAGTTGTCCTACTTGATTTTGCATGTTCTATATCTATTATTAACCATTGTGGGATAACCAATTAATGTTTAAGCCTCCAGGGATGAATACACATGCTTTGAATTGAATGAAGCGTGAATAATTTGTTTCATTCGATCTGGGATTGCCCAAAGGTAGCTAAGGCGTCGCCTCTTTATGGCCTGGTGACCTTCAGGTGTGACAGAATGGGTATATATGCATATTTTTCTTATTTTTATGGATTTTGATCATTTCTTTTAATAATCCTATCAATTTACTATGTGAAAATTTAGATGAATCTGATTGTAATTGTGTCTTTTGTTAGGTATAATTCATGTTATTATTTTCATTTTATTTTCATTCATTGTGTACTGATTTTTCATTTTCTTGTAGGTTCTTTCGAGGTAAACTAATTATGAGTTTGTTGCAGGCCCACATAGTCAGTAACCTACGTGTTGTTATTCTAGCATAATATTTAGGATATAGTGGCTTGTTTGTGTCAATTTTAATTTGTGTGTGAAAAGGGTTGTAATTTTTTCTCCTCCCTCTATTTCTTTGCATGTTTTTATTTTATTTTATTAGTTGTTATTTGTGGATGGATGCCTTATTGTGATGGATAAATGTTGTGGACTTAATGGCATGAAAATTGGTTAATAAATAAACTTGGACTAAATTGTAAAATTGGAATTTGTTTGGAGAAAATTATAATTTTACATGTAAATAAAGAAATAATTAAATAATTAAAAATAATAAAACATGAAATACAAACGGAGGCCAATCGCAAGGTCGGGTGGACATTCCAAAAGTCCATATCCAGTTTTCGGACCTAATATCTAAGGACGGCTACTGGGCTCATCCCATGGGATCCAGTTGTTGTACAGTGTGTTCTAGATTCCACCCAGGTGGTGACTCCATCTCCAACTTAAGCCCATAAAAGATCCAAAGTTGTATTTCTTAATGGGTCATGAGCTCGCACAGTGCCGTGGTTGCCAAACACTTGGGCGTGCGTTGAGTCCCGCCGCCTACAGTTGCGACTCCACTGAGGATAGAAAAACTGATTCCAGTGTTTCGTGTTTTATCATTTTTAATTATTTAGTTATTTCTTCTGCATTCACAACACTTTTCTCATATACTGCGCACTCAGTCCCGAATAACTTGATGGTAGTTGTTGTTTTGCTGTCTCTGTTTTACTTAAACCTGGTGGTAGAGTATATAACTATTGTCACTCACGATGAAATACAATCGAGTATGTCGTTCGAACTCTTGAGTGGAAAGACGGAAGAAAGTATAAACCTGTGGGAGTTTTTTACCTCAGCTCATGTAGTGGCTTAGCATATTTCCTTAGGTTTTTTCCAAAATATATATATTTGATATTATCTATTAGTCTTATTTATCAAGTCCAATGATGATGGACTGTTTTAGATTAGGCCCTACCACCCTATTATGGCCCGTGATGTTGGACTTTGCCCTACCTACAATTGATTGATAAATGGATATTGTTTGCAAAACAATATAAATGGAGCTAAAAAAGTATGTGATTTGATGACAAGCAAGGATTGCATGCCTGATGTTTATACTTACAACATATTGATTTAGTGGTTATGTAAGAGAAAAAGGGTAGATGAGGCAAGGCATCTTTTTCATGAAATGCGTCTTAAAGCTGGACTGCAGCTTAGTGTTTATACATATACTGCACTAGTCAAGGGATTTTGCAAAGAAGGAATCCTAGATGATGCATACAATTTCTTCAGAAAAATGGAAGAGGATGGCTGCTTAGGGGATAATTGCTCTTATAATGTGATCATCCGGGTATTTCTACGGCACATGAATCTGTAAGGGGTAAAAAAAACTTATCCGTGAAATGCGTGGCAAGGGGTTTGCTGCAGATTCCACCACAACTGAATTAGTGATAAATTTATTTGCCAATCAAATGCTACTAGATCTGTCTGAAGATTATCAAGATGCTGAAAAGGAAATTAAAGTGAGTTTTTCATGTAAAATCCTTCTGAAGTCTGACATAAAGGTGCAAGGTGAAGGGATCTCTTTTTGAGATTGCATGCAACTGTAGTTGCCTTTGATTTTTTGAGCTCCTTATGTTTCTATATTGTCCTCGCACTGTTGCACATTGACTTTGGTATGAATGATTACTTCACTATCCGACCTGTTCAAATTGGTCTTGATTTGGTGAAAATCCTTCAAATTTAATCAAGTCCTAAACCTTAATTTGTACAAAGGTCGTTTAAGATTTCCTTAGTTCCCACACCATTCTCTAAGCACATGAGAATATGCTTGTGATCACAAGCATAGCTGTTTTTACTCTATTTGCCAACCAAAAGCATCATCAAATTCAAAAGCCCTCCAAAAGTTTAAGTTCATTATGGGACACCAACCTTGCTGGGTAAAGCAAACAAATAAAGGTGCCCTAACAGCTTCTCATTAGCGAAATCTGCATACATGGCAGTACTGGCCTCTCCTTTCTGAAACTTGGGTGTAGTATTGCTTAGATGCGGCTGTGATTGTATACTACAAGTTCTGGAGGCCTAAAAGGAGAAATCTCACCGAAGGAAAAGTTGAGCTCTTTCTTCAATCTGTAAATGCCACTGGTTAATCTGCTTTTGCTTTGCAGAGGAAACCTCTTGTTAGAAAATGATCCTACATAATTGGTGTATATGTAAATATATATTGCTTTCTTTTTGTTTTTAACAGTTTTTGCAACTATCATGCAAGAAATGTCCTTGTTCAATATTTTGGAGCTTGAAGTTACCTTGTGGGATCACGATGTGTATATTCTCAAATGTTTAGGAATATCATACATAATCAAGAAAGTGGGCATAATCTTAGAGTATGCTGATCTTAGCGCAGGATGAAAATTTGCGCCCATGGTAACAATTCAAATTTATAATTTTACACATAATCAGACCTCATGACAGATTTTTTGAGTAATAGTGCATACAGTCATATTAAAAAATTTAGAGTCTAGAGGTTTTAACCCAAAAAAAAAAAAAAGAGCTTATATCAGATTTGTGAGTCCCTGCCATGTACCACGTCCTTTGTCCAATCCTAGATACAAACTGTTGTAGTGTAGCCAAGTTGTATGACAGAACCATTGCTAATAATTTTCTTCAATCGCTAAAAATTCCAGTTAAAGTGGTCTCTAAAAATAGATTTTTGAAAAGAAAAATTGTTGCTGGAGCAACATCAAAATTTCATTTGCTTAGCTGCATTTCAATTCTTCTCTTTTTCACCCAGCTAAAGTAAAGTTTCAATTTTTTTTTAATGATTCAAAAGAACATCCCCCCAAGAATACAAGGTTGTTTGACAAAACTGTTTGCAGTTGATAGTTATTCAGTTATCAATAGTTACGAATATGTTTAAAAAAGATAGCTGATAGCTTGTAGAACTATTATCAGCTCTAATTTGAAGTTTTTCATAAACAATTCCTACTTATTTAAAATATAATTATATAATTATTTTTATCTATTTTTTTAGCATCATTATTTTTGTCTATTTAAATATAACTACTTATAAAAATAAAATGATTTTTTCAATAAATAAAAATTTAATTTCAAAACAAATAATTGACATCAAAAAAAAAAAAAATCACTCATCCTGTATCAAGTCTTAAAAAACTGAAAGTGGCTAAATAGTACATTTGCCAGCTAGACAGAATGCGTGAATGCGACAATATATACCACTATAAAAACCCAAACATGAACTATTGTTGGCATCTATAGCTTAACACTAGCATTAGTATTGGTTTCGCCTAGCTCCAGAGTTCAGGTTCCAGTTATACTCTACATGGGCGTCCAGCGAAATGTGAAATTCCCCTTCCACTAATACTCAAAAGAACCATTGGCTTAGCCTGTAAATTAGGAAAGACAAAGATGCTCAAGTTTAAGCATGTATTCATTCTTTTAATTCAGATATATGCCCTTGAGTCAAATTCATGACAGCGTCAAGCTAAGCGTAGCTTGATTGATAGTTTATGTATGAACTTGAAAGGAGAGAAAAAGGCGAAATCAAAGTTGAAAAACACCTGCCCTAAATATCAAATATCCACAATCTGTTAATGCAGTTAGAAAAAGTTAAAGCTAAAAGGGAAAGACTTTTCAGTCTCCTCCTGCCATTTCCCAGGAAGAGCTCTTGTAACTCGAAATGTACTAATCTCCCATCCTACAATGTGTATCAAAAAGAAAAGAAGGCTGAGCAAGGGTTTTTAAGTATCACCTATGCTCAAATGTTTTGTCAAAAAGCAGACGGAATGACAGTAATGTGCCTCAGAGGGTGTGAAACATCTGTGCCTCCAGCATGCTGCACGAACTCGGCTGGCGAGAATGAGCTTCCATGGCAGACACAGATGATGCTGACCTCAGTTTTTGTATATCTATACAGAAACCCATTAATGGTTTTCCCA
>CATIWO010240319.1:0-10727 GCA_949673435.1 Macaranga tanarius | reverse complement strand
AAGGTAATTTCAACTACCTAATTTCTTTTACAATGAAGATATGCCTGCTAGAAGTCTTTTGCTTCAGTTACATTATTTATTTTTTTTAGTTAATTATTCTTTTAATAGATTAACAGAATGTCAGACATTCCTTCTGTTAATCTATTGTCCCCAGAAAACTCAAAAATAAGTCCAATAATGGAGAATGCTGCAGATGATGCAGCTGTTATGGTTTCAAATAAAGAAAATGCATCATCTACAACAGCAGGTGATGGGTTGAAAATGTAGAAGGTAATGAAGAAGATGCCCCATTTTGTGCGAAGGAAAGAAAGCTCACTTCTGAAGCTTGGTCTAAATTTAAAGTAGTCACACTTCCTGATAAAACACAAAAGGCGGAGTGCATCCATTGCAAGGGTCATCTTGCTTTTATCAAGGGTGGTACAACAACTCATTATCATAGGCACCTCAAAGCTTGTGTGAGGAGGAAAGCGAAGTTGTCGGGACAAAAGGAATTGACACTAAAAACCTCTATATCAGAGTCTGAAACGGTAGCTGCAGTGCAGAATTTTAAATTTGACCAAGCTAAGATCAGAGAGGTTTTATCTCACATAATCATGGTACATGAGCTGCCATTTTCTTTTGTGTAGTATGAAGTGTTTAATTTGTTGATGAAGACTGCTACTCCACATTATCAGAAGGTTAGTCGTGGAGCTGTAAAGAAAGATTGTTTTTCAAGTTATGAAATTGAGAAAAAAAAAGTTTCGACACTTCTGAAATCTGCAAATAAAGTGAGTGTGACGACTGATATCTGGAAGTCAACCAACCAAAAGGTTTCCTATATGGTCGTCACATGCCATTTTGTCCCCAACGTAGATAAGGCTTTATCTTGAGTCCTTAGCCTATCCAATCTTCCAGAATTAATCCTATCTTCGTCCAATTGCATCCTAAAACATAAAAACATAAAAGAATTATCTAAAAACAAATAAATATTATTAATTAAGACAAAACAATTAAACTAACTAAATTAACTACAAAGTAACTAACTAATGCAACTAAAAGAAACTAAAAGGCAATAGAATGGAGTGCTTAAAACATGTGTTTTTCACACTCATTAGTGATGCAGTCTTATGGATGCATCGGATTTTGGCTTTTTGCTTACAGCCGTTCCTACACCCTTTTGCGTGTGTCACCAGAGTTATCTTTGAGCCAGTGGGCTAGTTTATTTTGCTGAGTGTTGGGCCTGGACTTGTGCTGCTGTTACTATCTTTACCACCACCATTTTTATGCCGGACAGGAGATCCGATGACTTTAGGGTTAGATGCTAGGGCAAATGATGATATATCTTATATTATTTGTATTAGCATCTAGTACTCTGATTGTATATATTTGATAATGTATATATTTATTGTATGGATGGAAGGTTAGCACCATGATACTTATGATATATATCTCTGATCTTGGTATATTATGATGTTATTATTTTGCCATCCCGAGTTTAATTGTGAATGGATGTATGTGATTAAATGGTGAGGAATTGGCATAGAAATTTTAAGAAAAATATTATCTAAGTGATGATATCATTATCTGTATTGAGATGAGTACATAAGTAAGAATATCGATGTAAAAATAAAAGATTTTAATTTGTACAAGTTTCATTTTTGTTATTAAGTTTTTTTATTATAACCTTAAAAGCTCGTTAAGTATTAAGAATTTAATAACTATGATTAGTGTGTATAATTAAGTATTAGTGGTTAATTAGAGGATAAGGTGTGACACACAGGCTTTTTCAAATTATACACTTCAATTGTTATGCCCCTGATATAATCCTATATAAAACTAGAGAGTAATTAAAAGAAAATTAAATATAAATTATATTGAAAAGAAATTAACTAACAAAATTAGCAGTTGTGGGTCGTAACACATGATTGACTGTAGCGGTCATGGGCCGTGAGATGTAGAATTATATTTTTTGAATTTATTTATCAAATTTTATAATGAGCTGCATAACAAAAATTTAGAACTTACATTAATATAGTTTCTATGTTTAAGTTATTTCCTATTATCTAAGTACCTTTCTTGGCCGCTATCGGAGGGAGAACTTGAAAAAAGGAGGTTTTTCCTAACTCTATTTTCTATTCATATTTGGATTAATTACCATCACATATAGATATAGATTCATATTATACAAGAATCATAAGACTACCATCGATACAAATTCCACGCTTACTTGCCTAACTCCTTTGATAACTATATAAAAAAAATCCTTATTGGCATAATTAAAAAAAAACAAACAAACAAAGAATTTCTCCCTAACTTCAAGGGCAAAGTACATATGGATTATTGTAATTATGTAAAAGGATGGATAAATAGTTTTTGGACAACGTAGTGACATTAATGGTCTAGATACAGGAAGCATAACAATCGTAACATCCTGCCTCAGAAACTAATTTGTTTATATATAGATTTATGGACTTATTTGCAATAGAAATAAGTTTGAGGACCTTTTTAGTTATTAGGCTTTATTTCAGAAATCAAAATGGATATTTTGTTTAAAAAAAATAGAAAAGAGCACTGTAGCTCTTCTCATTCTCCACGTTTTCCTCTTCTACATATCACCGTTTTTCATTTCTTTTTTCCTTTCTTACTTTCTTCTTCTTCTCTACTTCTTTATCAAATTTCTTTTTGTTTTCTTTCACTTAACTATTAATCTTCAAGTTATCAAGCAATAATTCAAGGTTTTCCTTTAGCAAATTCAAGATTTATATAGAAAATTTTTGGTAAGTTTGTATATTTAAACTTTCAAGCTTTTGATTTGAACAAAAATGGATGTTTGGTTGAATTTAAGAGTTTTGATGCTGTGATTTTTCATAAACGGACCCCTAAGATGTTTAGGATTGTGTTTGGAATTATTTTGGATGAAATTCTAGTATTTTTAAGTGTTTTGGTCGAGTTCTGCATTATGGAATACAAAGGCGACACCTCAACGTTGCTGAGGCGACACCTCTGGGGGCGCCTTTGCAGCCCTAGGTGGCGCCTCAGTAGGTTAACCGACTCCGAAACTCAGTTTTAAGCATTTTTGGACCATTTTTCAAGTCATATAACATGTCCTTTAGCTGTATATCAGTCTAAGTTGAGTAGAATCAAGATTTAAGATAGTATTATGATGATTTTATTTATAGATATTAGGATCGGATCAAATTGGAGCCGTAGAGGTTAGATCAAGGCCAACCAACTAGGTTTCAGTTTAGCAGGTTCGGGTGAGTGGATATATATATAAAACTACTTTGAAACTATTTAAGTATATATAAGAATATGTTTTTACGGTTTAGAAAAGGGTTTTCTATGTTTTAAATTTGATGTTTCCTTACAAATGGGATTTTATCAAGTATTAGTTTATAAAGCATGGTTTTACCAATTATTTAGCTTTTATATCAGAATTGGAAACATATGGCATATAATTATTTTTTATATAGCAAAAGTTTTTTAAAGCAAAGATATGTTTAGTATTTTACTACAATGATTATGTTTCAGCTTTATACAATTATCAGCTTTACGATTTATTAAGTATTTTTTAAATAGCAGTTTGAGAAATGTGAATGATTTAATTTTATGGATAAAACTATACACTCGTATTATGTACCCATTATATTGTACCATGATGACTGGTATTTATTTAGTATATCAACAATGTTATCTAGCAACTGTCTTGGGGACAACGCTTGATTGTACATATAGCCTTAGGAGCGTACAATCGAGTGGTTTAGCTCTGCACATGCGTATGACCAGAATTATTATAGCAGTATATGTGCACATGGGATGCCAGGTTTTCAAAGCCATCCATTGTGTTAGCACAATCTTTGGTTACATATTAACGAGTGTATGCATAGTTTTTCTATGAATGTAATGTTTCAGTCTTAACTCGACTTGTATGGAAGCTGTTTAGCTAAAGCACTACATTTATTTCAGTTTTTATAGCAATGGTGCAATTATGATATGATGTTACTTCAGCTAGAAAGAAATCAGCTTACGCATATATTTTAATATGATGTTCGGACAAGAAATTAATCAATTTATGTTAACATTGAATTATGATTTTAGCGGATTACTGATTTTTATTATTCGCAAGGCAGTTTATGAGTATATTATTTTATGATATTTTCACAGCTTATTAATTATCATTATTATATTCAAGCGGATTTTTTGATATCTTTATAATTATTTAAACAGATAGCTAGTGTTCCCACTTTAATTTATTGTATTTAAAGTTAGTTCACTCACTGAGTATTTTTATACTCACCTTCTTATTTTAAAATATTTTCAAATCCAGCAGAGTAGCATCAGCAGTAGCTAGTAGAACCTTTTAGTACCCATCCAGTGTCTACAAGAGGTTGAGCCAATTTATTCAAAATCTGGACTTTTGTATTACTATTAAGATTTAGCTATTAATTACTTGATGGACTTATATTATGAATAAGTTGAGATTGTTGAAAAAGATTATTAGAATGTATAATAACAGTTTTATCTTAAGTCCATCTTGATAATTAAGGTTTGAAATTATATTTCTAGCATTAGCATCAGCACAACATAACATATCGCATTGGGCTCTTTAACTAGAGGAGCGGGTATGAAAACAATTGAAATAGCGAAAGCCTGTGTTTAAATTAAGATCTATTGATTCACGCACAAATGTCAAAAACCAATTGTTAGGAAATTTGGATTTGTGGAAGCGTGAGAGGATTAGAAATTATTTGAGATAATAAACAAATACAACACCAAAAATAGAGAAAATACGAAACACATAAGAATTAACGTGGTTCGGCGTAAGCTTACGTCCACAGGCGTCCACGGGCGAAGGAGGAATAAATTCACTAATCAACCAAAGATATAAAAAAATAGTATGGAGATAAACACTCAACCTTTAGCTCCAATTACACCCAATCAAGCCCTCTACTTGGCACATGTGCAGAACACAAAGCATTCACAGTGTCTCTACAACATTCTTGACACACCTAACACATATACATGTAGTCCTATTTATAGAGGATATAAAATCCATCTTAACCAAGGATTCTCTTCAATATAGGAACCTCTTCAAAATAAGTGATAAGAATTTAATTTCAAATAAGAGTTTAATTTCTAAATAAGAGTAAAATCCTATTAGGAAAGGATTTTCTTGACTTTGCCACCAAGTATATACCGAAACATCAATCCTATGTGTTACACGACCTCCAATACGGCCGTATGTTGACCTGTGTTCAATTCTGGACAAAACAGCTATTTCAATACACCTTGCGATATGGCCGTGTTGCTGCCCGTGTACCCTTCTGGACATAGTGACAGCCTCGAACATACCTTGAGACACGCCCGTGTCTCAAGCCATGTCTGCCTCCAATATAAAAATAAGGCACAACAACGTCCAAAAGTTCAAAATAATTATGTTATAAGCTATATTCAAGTCACATATTAACAAATCTCCACCTTGGCTTGAATTTTCTTGTATTAAATTTGCTCTATCTTCTCCACAAATATCTCAAATATAAGAATACCAAAATAAGTCCAAGAGCCACTTGAACTTACTCTTCCAAAATGCCTTAGTCAATAAATCACCAAAATTGACTCCGCCCAAAAGTATAAAAGAATGAGATGATAATGTAGCAGTACCTGTCACAGTAGATCCTTGCAACACATATAATCTACCAATGCGTCTAGCTCGCATCACCACAACGGCATCCATAATATTATCCAAAATTCCATCTCTGCCAACAAACTTATAACCACCAATTTCTAATGTGGACAACGAGATGAGATTCTTAGACATATCCGGAACATGTCTAACACCAACTAAAGTCCTCACTATACCATCATGGGTTTTAATCCTAACTGAACTAACACCAACAATCTTGCAACCATTAACCAGTTCATAGGTGGCAAACCAATCTCTATTGAGACAAATGTGATAATCACAACCAGAATCAAATATCCATCCTTGCCCAAAATTGGTTAAATTTTCAGTCACAATGAGGACATTACCTTCAAACTCATCAACCAAGTTGGCTTCTGCGAATTCACCATGCTGATCTTTTTTCTTTAATTTCCAATAATCAGCCTTCAAATGCCCTTTTTTATTACAATAATGATAGGTATTCTTTTGGTACCCCGAACTGCTACCCGAATTTCTCACCAATAGAGCATCTGTAGTTGCCCTAATGTCTTGAACAAGCTCCTTATCCATAAGCTCCTTTGAAAACAAAGCCGATTAAATTAGAGTATCTCTAAAATTCTTATATAAGGCAGGAAGAGAACGGAGCAATATAAGAGCCAAATCTTCTTCTTCATACTTAATCTCCAAATTTTCCAAGTCAATCATGATGGATGTAAATTCATCAATATGGGTTCTCAAGGAGGTACCTTCTGCCATATTAAGCATATGCAAATGATGTTTCACAGCGAGTTTATTCGAGAGAATTTTCTTTAAAAATAACTCGTTAAATTTTTCCCATAATGCTACAGTTGTCTTCTCATGAATAACTTCTCACAATACCTCATTCGATAAATATAATTGAATGGTAGCTATGGCCTTTGCATCCAAATCCTCCATCTTTTCTTTGGTCATTGTAGACGCCAATTTCTCCTTCTCCAACAAAGCTTTATGCAACCCATTGTGTGTTAAGAGGGCTCGCATCTTTATTTTCCATAGACCAAAGCTCATATTGTGATCCAATTTCTCTATCTCAAATTTTGATGTTGCTATAATGAAATCTCAAATAATTATAGACAGCTCTGATACCACTTGTTAGGAAATTTGGATTTGCGAAAGCTTGAGAGGATCAGAAATTATTTAAGATAATAAACAAATACAACACCAAAAATAGAGAAAATACGAAACACACAAGAATTAACATGGCTCGGCATAAGCCTACATCTACGGGAAAAGGAGGAACAAATTCACTAATCAACCAACGATACAAAAAAATAGTGTGGAGATAAACACTCAACCCTTAGCCCTAATTACACCCAATCAAGCTCTCTACTTGGTACATGCACAGAACACAAGGCATTCACGGTGTCTCTACAACATTCGTGACACACCTAACACATATACATGTAGCCCTATTTATAGAGGATATAAAATCCATCTTAACTCAGGATTCTCTTTAATATAGGAGCCTCTTCAAAATAAGTAATAAGAATTTAATTCTAAATAAGAGTTAAATCCTATTAAGAAAAAATTTCCTTAACTTAGCCACCAAGTATATACCAAAACATCAATCCTATGCATTGTACGGCCTCCAACACGGCCGTGTTTCGACCAGTGTTTAATTCTGGACAAAACGGCTATTTCAACACACCCTGCGATATGGCCGTATTACTGCCCGTGTACCCTTATGGACATAATGACAGCCTCAAATACAACTTAAGACACAGCCGTGTCTCAAGCCATGTGTGCTTCCAACATAAAATTAAGGTACAATAACATCCAAAAGCTCAAAATAATGATGCCATAGGCTAAATTCAAGTCACATATTAACACCAATCCTCTATTAATCCGTTAATTCACACGAATACCAAAAAAATAGGCATCAAAATTTGAATTCAGTTAAGAATACAAAAATTAGAAAAATTCAAGATTTTTATTAATCACCAAAAACTAAAACTCCTAGATATGAAAAAATAAATAAATTTATAGGTTCACGAAAAGTAACCCTTAAAAGAAAAAAGGCCTAATCAAAGCCCGATAAAAAAGGCCTAAAAATGAACACAAAACTTTAAAACCCCTAAAACTGCTCCAAACAGTCGAATTTGGACCCAAAAAGTGGCTGGGACAGACAAGCTTAGTTAAGCTTATAGATCTCTGAATGAGTTTTGATTTGATATTATGGGCCCCGTAACTCATCCGAAGTCAAAAATTATGACTTTTAAAAGTATTGTTGCGCATATGACCCGCACTTTTACCTTCAAGCCGTTCCACAAACTACAAAGCTATTTGGTTCGCATCAATAATTGAGGGGATTTTTTATCATTTTGTTGGTCCATCTACATCCATATTTTTCCATAGTTTTTATACTTTCGCTAAATGGAGACCAAAAATCAGCAAAAGGCATAAGGGAATTTTTTGTCATGATAGGATTTTTGTGAATTTATACTCCATTGTTAGATTAATGTACAAAATGGGACACACTTATATCATATAGTATTCTTTATCATGGATTAACAATTTACATAATGCACTTTTTTTTATAAGTAATTTCTTAAATTTTATTAAAATTGAGGGGAAAAACCACTTGTGAATTAAAATTCTCAAGTGGTGAAAAAACCTCTCCCTAAAAACTAAGTAAAGAAAAGTTCCAAACGAAACAGAGCCCAAACCGAATACAAAAACAAAGATACCAAAACAACTGCTGCACCAAAACTGAAAAACACATATGAAAATAAAGAAATCAACGGACTAAAAAGGATAAAAATCACTTCAAGACAAAATCAGTTGCGAGGGCCAAAGCAGCAAGTAGAGCTGTAATTAAGCCGAGCTGAGCCGAATTTTGAGAAACTCGGGCTTGGCTCGTCATTAAAATAGAAGGCTTGAGCTCGTGTAATTTTTGAAAGTGGAGCTCGAGCTCGAGCTCGGCTCGTGCTCGCTTAGCTCGAGCTCGTATGAAGCTCGTTCATGAGCTCGTCTATGAGCTCGTTCATGAGCTCGTCTATGAGCTCGTTTATGAGCTCGTATGAAGCTCGTTCATGAGCTCGGTTGTGAGCTCGGAAGTTTGAAAAAAATTAGCTATTTTAGCTTCAAATACAACTATAATTAACATCACAAACAAGCAAATCTAATAATTTAATACAATCCAAAATATATAAAGAAAAAAAAATAAAAACAACACTTTAAGCTTACAAAAAAATCTAAATAAAATTATCTTCTACATTTAAATGTTTAAAACAAACAAATAGCAACTTTAAAATATCTTCTTCAAAACATACTCTTAATCTAGCAACAACCTCTTCATCCAAATCCAAAACCTGCAAACATAATTCCAAAACAAACAATGCATAAGAAACAACAGCAATGACAAGTGCCTAACCTGCAACAAATGAAAAAATATTAAATACCATAAATAACAACAATGACAATAAAGGCAAAATTCATAAAAATATACAATGAAGGGGAAAGAACAGAATTGCAAAATCTGAGATTTAAAGGCCAAAAACCCACAAGCACAAGGCCAAGAACATAATAAAAAAAAAATCCATCTAATACAGGGAACTAAAACACAGACAGACATCATGAACCAAAAACCCACAAGCACTAAATTGTTATAGCAAGAGCAGCCTGCTACTGCTGCCTCTGTTTTTCCATCTCAATATCAAAACCTAGTTTAGATTTATAACTAGGTAAGAGAAATGTTTATAGGGGACCTGAATGTTTGTGATAGTGGGGGAAGTGATTTTCTTAGGCTCTAGTGCTGAGACAACAAGCTTGTATCTGCAAGATTTCCATGAAAAATATGAAATCCAAAGCCTTAACAGCAATGAACAAACTCCAAAGCTTCATGAATCTCAAAAGAACAAAGAACTGGCATGCATGAGTTCAGATCTGTGCATACATACTGTATGTTTGAATCAGATTTACAGGAACAATGAATGATTAATCCTAAACAAATATCAAAATCTTACTAAAAAGCGACAGAGAAAAAAATCAAGAGCAAAAGGAAAATAAAATAGGAGTGTCGTTTGATGCACAACATAGACAATATATAAAAGATTCAAATGTTCTGTTCAAGAACATACAATATCTGACTCTTAATCCTATACTAAGAACACAGTAGTTGCAGTAGCTGGTTGACCAGTTATATCATTCCTCTTAACATCAGCAAAGACAACATCAATGTCATCATCCTCAAAGGCATTATACACATGAAACTGCAACCAAAGAAAATCAAGCAAAATTAGAGGGAAAAAAAAGCTCCAGAAGCTGAGTTGCATATGGAGAGAAGTAGAAGACAATGAATGATATTATGTGTATAATAACTAACAAATCAAACCCTAAAAAATATAATAACTAACAAAAATTAAAAATAAAATATTTGTTTGATTACAAAGAAGACAAATAAGGAAAAAAAAGCAGAAAATAAGAAATAAAACAAAAAAGCAGAAGAATGAAGAAAAAGGAGGAGTAGGTGGACTCAAGGCTAACCGCTAGAGGAGGAGTTAACGATGGTGATGGTGCCGTTGACGGTGATGCTGCTACTTTAAGAAGAAGAAGAAGTTTATGATGGCGTTGCTTAAAGAAGAAGAAAAAGAAGATGATGATGGTGCAGCTGATGGCAGTGGGAATGACGGTGATTAGAAAGGGCAACTGAGGTGGGAATGGGTTGAGAGAGGGGCGACGACAGGTGTGAAAGTGAAGAGAAGAAGGGTTTTTAGGTTAAACGAATGATAATATTAGATAGGGTTAGATAGGAATAGATCAAAACTACGTAGTTTTAAGGTAAAACAACGTAGTTTTGATTATAAATTATTCAAACAAAATTATATAATTTTACAATAAAATTATATAAAATAAATTTAATCTATAATTTAAATTATATTTATTTAATAGTAAATTTGAATTAATATTATATTTAGTTAATACTAAATTAGTATTATATAATAATATTAAATTGCTTTTGTAATAGTAGGTTCATGAATAAAATTTAGCAATTTCATAGTCAATAGGTTAGCAAAAATTTTGTAAATGTTAATTTCATAGTTAATAG
>CATIWO010240311.1:0-22988 GCA_949673435.1 Macaranga tanarius | reverse complement strand
TTGACATTGTACTTTTATCCTAATTGGCAATAAAATAATATTCATTTAAATTAAGTGTTAATTTTATTTGAATATGTACCCTTTAGTATTATGTTATATGAGTTTATTATCAAAAGTTGATAATCTGAGTGACAAACTCATTTAATACATATGCTATAAATGTTCATAGTCATAGGACTAATATAAGGGTAGTATTAATTCACAGACTATCACCTCTATCTATTTTCCTTGATTAGTGTGTGATATCAATAGTGGGAGGTAGTGAGTCTCATGTTACTTGATATGAGATATCAGAATAGACATGTGGATACTGATGTGATAGGTGGATCGAACTGTGACGTAAGATTTGTGATTGCATGGAAATTCACTTTTGTCAACAATTACAATCTTGAAAATAATGGTGCATATGGTCCTTTGACATGAGAGAATATGGTCATCCATATGTGGTTGGTTAGAGTTTATTACCGCTTATATACATGTGTTAGCCATGTATGTGTATATGGCATGTGGTGGCTCTAGTTAGTTATATATAGGGATGAGTGATCAACCAAGATAGAATTCATTATCTAGAGTGAACTCGGATAAAATTCTATGCTATCTAAGTTATTCTTGATGAAAAAGTACCTGGCCAAGTCAAACTTAACTTGCTCAAAAAGTGTTTCGGTGTTAGAAAAGAGTTTCTAGTAGTAGTTGTGTTTTACCAAGAATTAAACTGAAGACGAGGTCATATGATTGAGGCAATTAGAGTTTGACTAAACCATGACTCTAGCTAATATCAGGATCTTATAATAAAGGGACATTTAATGCATGGTAATTGTATTCTATGGTTCTTGTGCATCTATGGAAAACATTCATTTTTAATTAGGTAGTCATGACATCTATGTTAAGGGTCACTCACAACTTATGAGAACTAAATGTGATTAATTGGGATTTTCACATTTAGCATGGAAAAGTGTTTCCATAATGTTAAGTGTTAATATTATTTTCCATTTCCAATTAGACTTGAACCTAGTAAGTCATACATATAGGAGTTGCACCAATGATGATAATTATTAATTAAATAATTTAAATAATTAATTAAATTAATTGAATTGGATTTACGCATGTGCGAGGATCTAGCATATTTTAAAATTTAAATTCAAAGGTTAAGTCTAATTGTGATTAATTAAATATTAATTTGAACTTAATTTAATAAGTGATATTAAGTTCAAGGACTAAATTGACATTTACCTCTAATTGTAGTATTGATATAGGTCATGAGATGGACCATAAAGATTAAATATAATGGATAAGATTTAGGCTTTATTTAAGAGTTAAATAAGCCCATGAGTTATCTTAATTAGTTTGGTGTATATATATATATATATGTGGGCCTCGTTTAAGAGTTAAACAAGTCCAAGACCTTAGCCCAACTCATTAAGAGTTATTGAAGTCAAAGGCTAAGGTTATTTTTATAACCAAACTAATCCCACTTATTTAAAAAAGCAACACCACCTAAGAAAAAAGCTATGCACGCATATAGTTAGAGTGTGAGACACTCAAGGGCACACATGCATGTAGCTTAAGTATAAGACACTTAAACTCACACATGCATGAAGCTTGAGTGTGAGATACTCAAGCTATTATCATATGCATGTCTTTAAGTTAGTGGGTTTTGTAGAGACAAAAACTAATGCACATTAGAGAGTATTTTTTATTTTTACACTATATAAGAGAAAAATAGAGAGAATTCTCATGAGTTGAGATATCATTTTTTCTTTATTTTTCATCTAAGTGTAGAGAGTAATAAAATCACAAGTGTTGTGAGCTCTTAAGTAAAAATGCCATTATTGCACAAGATTTGTATAAACCTATATCCATCCTTGACATCCATTAGAGGTTGCTACAAAGTCATACACATTCAAGTTTGGAGGAGTTATAGCAAGTGTCTTGGGTCATTATCAAAAGGAAGGGCTTGCAGATAGTTCTCCATTATCCTTGAAAATTCATTGAAGCAACTTATGTGTTTTAAGCTAGATGCTTCACATTTGGGAAGCTTGGAGCTTGTAAATCATAATAACCAAAAGCTTGTCAAGTGTGCTACACACTTTAGGAGTTCGTAAGTATTACTAAACTCTTAGATTGTAGGACTTTTGGCTTATGATGCTTTATGTTATTTTAAAATATTGTCCATTGATGCATGTTTTTAGTCATGTAAATGTTCTTGTGATATGATCTTGGGTTTGATGATATTCTAGTATTCATGTAAGAGTTGCATGTGGTTAAAATTTTTAAAATTCCACTTAATCTATTTGGTTGCTATGAATCTCCCTTCATAAAGTGTACAACTGTGCAAACCGTGGCACATAGTCGTGCACTCATATTTTCATTACAATATCAGAGCACAACACAGCCGTGCATCTTCCCCAATGTAGCCGTGCAGCTACCACCTGACAACCCACTAATGTTTGTCCACCTACCTCTATAACTCCACTCTTCTCTTCAAGATCTTACCTAGAGGATATCATTTATTCAAGCAACTAAGATAAAAGTAGAGATTTCTCATTAGGCCACCAAGATTTGGAAAAGAGTCTACGTAAAGTGGGGTTCCTTTATTTATATTCTTCATCCTTATATTTTATACTTGAGTTATTATAAATGTTGAATATGAAATTCTCTATTTATTATTTTGTATTTGTTTTAATAATGAATGGCTAGTTTCATTGTAGTTGGGATTTTTAAACTCTTAATTTGATGTAAATGCACTATATTTTCTAATCTTTAATGTAAGAAGTTTCTTTTATACATGGTTGTGTCTTTGCTCTTAATGCTTGTAACAATTTGGCCACCTACTATCTTAATGTTAATAATATTGTTAGATTGAGAGATTAATGATGTTATGGACCTAAGATTCAACCTATTAATCACTCTAGTAGCTGAGAGACACTTAGGTAATTAATATTGCTTAATGCTTGAGCTTGAAATTGAATGTTATACAATCTCTATGGGATTATATCTTTTTATGCTACTTCTATGACCCATATGATTGCAGAGTTATGAATAATAACTTAAGAGTTTGATACCATTTTTGGTTTTAAATAAGATGGTTTTATCCAAATCAACACTCTTTGGTCCCCTAATAACTTTTAGGTTGATCATTCTAAACTAAGGGGGAGAATTTCAAGCGGGAAACACAAAATTATCTTTCCTTAAATCCAAAGCCCTTTGGTATATCCATAAATTTCTTACCTACTCAATCAATGCTAGGGGTTTAGCAATGAAGCCATTTCATTTGAAGACCTCTTTTCGCTTTATTGCATGGTTGATAACATTCAAATTGATTTTGGCAAGGGTGTTTCAATAGCATAACCTGTAACTTTTGCATTGGTAGGTTCATTACTAAACTTGCCTACCATTTTAGAGTCAATACCTCTAACAGAGAGTCCATCCCCTCAACCATCATTAATAATAACTTCATCAAGAATTTAAAATATTTCAAGAAACTGGATAAGTTTTTGGGCATAGAACAATGATGCAAGTGCTCAAGAGTGGGATGTTGAACTTGAGCAATGTTTAGAAGACATTGAACAAAATGGTACATATGGGCTTAAACTAGTAGAAGAAATGGAGGAGCAAGTTCTATAAGAAGGAGAAGAAGGCCCTATGCCACAAGCACCCCCTATGGCTTAAAGAAAGAGGAGTAAAGGTGAAGGCCCCTGAAGGGATACTTAAGGAATTAAAGAATAACCATAATAGGTTGGAGTTTTCTTTGATAACATGTCTTTAGTGGAATCAAATTTTAATAACTGTTTTGATAGAGTTGATGCGCACCTTGATCATTATAAAAGAATAATGGATCACCTGGAGTATGATGTGCATTATCTCTACTAAACACAAGGTTACAAATGCCATTAGCCTCCCACTTAAGGCGACCAAGGAGGAACTCAAGGTGGTGATCAATGAGATGATGCAACATAAGTGCCATTCTTAGAACTTCATGCATTTTATTTATCATTTCATCATGTTTTTTAGTTGTTTTTCATCATGGATTTTCATATTACATATCTCTGGAACTACATGTCTTTCTTTATATCATTGTGTTTATGTTTATATCTTTATATTTATGATTATGTTCTTGTGTTTAGGTCCTTGAATCTTATTGTTAGTGTCAATTTTACATCAATTTTTCTTTTTTTATTTTATTAGTGTTTAATTAGAATTTATTTACTTTTTATATTTTAATTAGTGTTTTATTAGCATTTTAAAATCGAAATTAGAGAAAGTAAATTCAGAATTCAAAAAATCTTACAAGAAAAATCGAAAAGAGAAATAGAAAAAGATAAGAAGATGGTTGAAAGAGTGATTCAACAAGTATGAGCTTTGTAAGATTACATAATGCCTAATCCAAATGGAAACCTCATAGTATTATGAGGCCAACAATAGAAGCCAATAACTTTGAGATCACACTTGCTATTATCCAAATGGTCTCACAATATCAGTTTGGTGGATTACCAATTGAGGATCCAAACGCATATCTACCAACCTTTTTAGAGATATGTGACACTTTTAAAATGAATGGAGTAAGGACATATGTGATTCGCCTAAGGTTGTTCCCATTCTCTCTAAAGGATAAAGCAAAGTTATGGTTAAATTCGTTGGCTCCAAATTCCATAACTTTATGGGACTTACTCTTAAAGGCTTTCCTAGCTAAGTATTTTTCTCCAAGCAAGACTGCAAAATATCACCAAGAGGTCACAGGTTTCAAACAATAACCCGGAGAATCTCTGTATGAAGCTTAGGAGCGCTTCAAGGATCTACAAAGGTAATGCCCTCATCATGGCATTCCCAAGTGGCACCTCATTCAAACCTTCTACCAAGGCCTCTCTAAGTCTATGCAGATTACCATTGATGCCACAACTTAAGGTTTATTTATGAGCAAAACGCCAAATGATGTATACAACCTTCTTAAGATAATGACGTCTAATAACTATTAGTGGCATGGAGATAGGAATCAACCAAGAAAGACAACTAGAGTTTATAAGGTATATGGATTGAGCCTAGTAAATTCCAAATTTGATTCTTTCACCAAGAAATTAGAAAAGATCAATATAGTCATTCATCCTTTGTCTGTGTTTTCATTTGATATGTGTGGAGGGTATTCCACTATGGAGTGCCAACAAGGTAATATCTTTTCTCAAGAACATTCCATTGAATAACTTAATGGTTTGAACAATTTTAATGGTAGCTCTCAAGGAAATCCTTACTCTAACACATATAACCCTAGATGGAGAAATCATCTAAACTTTTCATGGGGAAATCAAGGAGGAAACTTGAATTTCAATCAAGGCTACAAGGTTGCCCTACTTGGCTTTCAATAAAGGAATGTGCCTCCACAACAAGAGCCTAAGTCAAATTTTGAGGCAATGTTGGAAAGATTCATCCAAGTGCAAACTAGGAAATCTAAGCAAGAAGAGGAGGTAATCTGACAACTCACTTTAAGAATGGATCAATTGGCAACCCATAACAAGATGCTAGAGAATTAAATTGGCTTACAAGCTAGTTCTTCTTACTCTCGCCAAATGTGTAAGCTTCTAAGTCAACCTAAAAATACAAGAGATGTGAATGTAATAACATTGAGGAATGGGAAGCAATTTCCTAAAGTGGAGGTCAAAGCTCAAAATAAAAATGTGGAGCAAGAAAATGCCAACTCAGACATAATGGATGGTGAGAAAAATAAAGAAGAGCCAAATAGTGCACTTAAGAAGTCTGACCCGTCATGTTTACCCTTCCTTTAGAGGTTGAATAATACGGGGTTGGACAAGCAGTACAAGAGGGTTTTATATGTGTTCAAGAAATTTGACATCTCTATTCCTTTATTGGAGGCCATCACTCAAATGCCCAAGTATGCAAAATTCCTTAGGGAGATCATCACCATTAAAAGGAAATGGGAGGAGTTCGAGACAATTACAATGAATGAGAAATGCAGTGCTATCATCCTAAATAAGCTTCCTCCAAAGCTTAAGGATCCAGGGAGTATCACTATACCCTATGTCATTGGTAAAAATGTCAATTGGTAAGGCTTTATGTGATCTTGAAGCTAGTGTGAGTTTAATGCCTCTTTCTTTATATAAGAATTACACATAGGAGATCCTAAGCCTACCACTATCTCACTACAGTTAATGGATAGATCCATCATATATCCTGTAGGAACATTAGAGGACGTGCTGATCAAGGTTGGGCAATTCTATGTGCCCAAAGATTTTATTATACTTGAGATGGAAGAGGACTTACATATTTCTATTATCTTAAGACATCCTTTCTTAGCTACTGTAGGAGCCGTTATTGAAGTTAGAGAGGAAAAAAAGCTTAAAGTTAGAGAAGAGATAGTTGAATTCTATGTGTTCGAAATGCCAAAGCAACCTTCGATATGAATTCCTGCTTTTGAGTAGATTCTATTCAAAGTTGTGTTAAGGAGGTTTTTGAACAACAATTCCCAAAGGACTTACTTGAAGCATGCTTAGTTCGTGACATGGAGGTAGAAAAGGAGAGCTATGAAGTGGTGGCATATGATCATCTCTTGAATGCAAACCCTGAGCTTTCCTTATGCAAATCACTAAGATATGAACCTCTAATTAATATCTCAAATCATATGTGTTCTTTGAAGGAAGAAGATGCACCAAAAGTTGAGCTTAAGTAACTTCCTTTTGACGTAAGGTACGCCTTTCTTGGACCTAATTCCACTTATCCAATTATAGTTTATGCTCATTCAGATGATGGTTAAGTGAAAAAGCTGCTTAGGAGGGTTAGAGAATATAAAAATATCATAGGCTATTCCATTAATGATTTGAAGGGGATTAACCCCGCTTTTTGCATGCATAGGATTCATATGGAGGAGGGTTATAAACCTTCCATTGAGCATCAAAGGAGATTAAATCCTAACATAAAAGAAGTGATTAGAAAAGTGGTGATGAAATTGCTTGATGTAGGAATTATTTATCCAATCTCAGATAGTAATTGGGTTAGCCCCATTCACGTAGTCCCTAAGAAAAGTGGTATGACAATCATAAAAAATAAGAATAATGAATTTATACCTATTAGGACTATCATAGGGTGGAGAATGTGCATAGCTTATAGGAAGCTTAATAAGGCTACTAGAAAGGATCATTTTCCTTTGCCTTTCATTAACCAATTATTTGAGAGATTAACTAAACATTCATTTTTTTGCTATTTGGATGGGTATTCAGGATTCTTCCAAATCCCTATTCACTTAGAGGAGTAAGAAAAAACTACTTTCACTTATCCCTATAGAATATATGCATATAGAAGAATGCCATTTAGGCTTTGTAATGCCCCCGCAACCTTTCAAAAGTGCATGATGGCAATATTTTCAGATTTCGTAGAGAATATTATGGAAGTATTTATGGATGATTTTTTCTGTTTATGGTTCCTTTTTGATGATTGCTTGAATACTGTTTCTAAAGTTCTGCAGAGATGTGAAGAAACTAATCTAGTTATGAATTAGGAAAAGTGCCATTTTATGGTCACTAAAGGGGTGGTGCTTGGTCATTTAGTGTCAAAAAAAGGGCATTGAGGTAGACAAAGCTAAGATTGAAGTGATTAAAAAACTACCACCAACCAACTCTGTGAAGGGCATTCGTAGCTTCCTTGGTCATGCAGGGTTTTATTATCGCTTTATTAAAGATTTCTCGAAGATTGATAAACCCCTTACTAACCTTTTGTCTAAATATATGCCTTTTATTTTTAATCAAAATTGTCTTGATGCTTTTTCCAGGCTTAAGGAGGCACTAATCTTTGCACCTATCTTATAACCTCTTGATTGGAGTTTACCTTTCGAGATTATGTGTGATGTGAGTGATTTTACTGTAGGGGCTATATTGGGATAAAGGCGAGATAAATAAGCATATTCCATTTACTATACAAGCCACACTCTAGATGAAGCTCAAGTCAATTATGCTACGATAGAGAAAGAACTCCTAGCTGTGGTTTTTATAATAGATAAATTTTGATCTTAATTGATGGGTAGCGAAGTGATTGTCTTGAGCGATCATTCAGCTCTTAAGTATCTCCTCTCTAAAAAGGATGCAAAACCTTGGCTCATAAGATGGATTCTCCTTCTATAAGAGTTTAATCTCGAGATCAGAGAAAGAAAAGGCTCTGAGAATATTATTGCTGACCACCTCTCAAGGTTAGAGCTCTCCAAAGATGCATATGAGCTACCAATTGACGACTACTTTAAGGGAGAGCACTTACTACAAATTAAGGGCTTCAGACCATAGTATGTGTGGATTTTGTTAATTATTTAGCATGTGGTGTCTTACCTCATATTCTCTCTCACCAACAAAAGAAGAAGTTCTTTATGGATGTTAAGCACTACTATTGGGAAGAATCTCTTCTTTACAAAAGGTATGAGGATGGATTGGTGCATAGATGTTTGCTTAAGGAAGAAGTTAAAGACATCCTCACACATTGCCACTCTCCTGAGTGTGGGGGCCAATTTAGCTCAACTAAAATAGTGGTAAAGGTGCTTGAATGCGGGTTCTATTGGCCAACTCTTTTTCAAGATGCAAGGAAGTTTATAATGCAATGTGATAAGTGCCAAAGTACAGAAAACATCAGGTGGCACAATAAGATGCCTTTAAACAACATATTAGAGATCATGCTATTTAATGTTTAAGGTTTAGACTTTATGGGGCTAGTCCCAACTTTCTACGGGAATAAATACATTTTAGTGGGAGTTTATTATATTTCAAAATAGGTGGAGACAATAGCATCTCCAACTAATGATGCTAAGGTGGTGACTAAGTTCCTTAAAAGGAACATCTTCTCACGCTTCGGAATACCAAGGGCTATCATTAGTGACAGTGGTTCACACTTCTGTAACCAGCAATATGAGAAGTTATTGAAGAAATATGGAGTCACACACAAGATTGTAACTCCTTGCCACCCTCAGACAAGTGGCCAAGTGAAAATATCCAATCGAGCAATTAAGAGTATACTTGAGAAGATAGTGAGTGCCTTGAGGAATGATTAGTCACTTCGACTTGATGATGTACTTTGGGCATACAGAACTGCATTCAAGTCTCCAATTAGCACTTTTTCATTTCGGCTTCTATATAGCAAATCTTGCCATCTTCCAGTGGAGCTTGACCATAGGGCATTTTGGGCTACCAAGTTTTTAAACTTTGATTTGGTTAAGGCAAGTGAGAAAAGGTTGCTTCAACTTAATAAACTTAAATAGTTTCACTTTGATGCTTATAAGAATGCCAAGATCTACAAAGAAAGAACAACGAGGTAACATGATAAGCACATTATCAAGAGAGACTTCAAGGAAGGTGATCATGTCCTTCTCTTCAACTCAAGAATGAAACTCTTTCTTAGGAAGCTTAGATCACGATGGTTAGGGCCTTTCCAAGTTAAACATGTCCATCCTTGTGGTGAAATTGAAGTGTGGAGTCAAAATACAGGTGCTTTCAAAGTTAATAAGCAAAGACTCAAGCATTATTTCAGTAATAAAGAGGTTCCAGTGAGTGCCTCATGCTCACTTCTTGCCACCACTTAATCGAAAAGGGAGTATGGTCAAGCTAATGACCTAAAATTATCACTCTTTGAAGGCAAGCCAAGTTCATTTTTGTTTTTAGTCTTATTTAGTTTTATTCTTACATTTTTTTGCCTTTTTTTTGTGTCAACGTGTTTTTTCTTTAAAATTTTTTTTTGATAAGGTCAGTGGTGGAGGCGGAGAGTGAGGACTTGTTGAAATTTTTATTTAGATTTTCTAGTTTTTTTATTTTTATCTTATTTTTATATGTTGTGTTAATTTTATTTTGATTTTTAGTTTTACTGATGTTTTATTTTTCCTTTTTCTAGTTCTAGTAATAGCGAAATAATAAAGACCGTCAATATAGCTCCGCTGTGATTGCATGAAGTGCAACAATCACATAAAGGCCTATTATACACTAGACAACTGAGTTTTACTGCGATCACATAGAATGCAACGATTGTAGTGAAGCCAAAGCCATGTCATATTATCGGGTTCTGTTGCGATCACACAGAATGCAATGATCGTAGCAACTTCACCTCACATAGTGCCAAATCTCGCGCATCTTCTCTACTGTGATCGCACATGCCATGATCGCAGTGAGACCTAGGCCGAGCGCACCTGTTCCTTTTTACTGCCATTTCCTAAATGCTGTGATAGCAACGAACCTAATAAGTTAAAAAAAAGAGATGACAAATTAGTTTTTCTTTCAAATTGAGAATCTTCCCACTCTTTCCTATTCTGCCTCCTTTCTTTCCCATTCTTTGTCTTCCTTTTTAAAATTCCTAATTCTCCCTTTTTTATTCTCTTCTTCCCATTCATAATTCCTTTCAAATCCTTAATCTCTTTTTCCTCCATTCTCCTACATTATGTTATCAATCTCATCTTCTTTTCTAAATTCCCGTATCTTTTCTTCTTATTCTCCTCTCTTACTCTTGTCTTCTTAATTTTTATCCAATTAGCTCCCCGCTTCTTAAATTCCTTTCGATTTCACATCACCCATCCCTTTTTCTTCATCAATTTATACTTCTACCATGCCAAGAATCAAAACCCATATAAGAAGAGGCAAGAATTTCATCCAAGAGGGTGATGAATTATAACCCCTACGTCTCAACAAGGCTTCTCAATATGGTGCCCCTTTTCCTATCTACACCGACGAGGAAGGCATAAGGTACTTTTCTCTTCTCAATCGTTCTATTATACCTTATGGATTTCTTAATTTTTTTACTCTTAATAAATTACAAATTAGGAAGAGAATTAATGGCATGTTGAACAAATTAGGATGGACTAGGTTTGCCAATGCTAAATTTAATATATTTAGAGAGTTAATTCTAGAATTTTACACAACTTTGAAAGTGTATGATAAGGGAACCACAAAATTGACTTGTCGATTTTTGGGACAAAAATATGCAATTGATTACAATGTCATGTCTCAAGCTTTTGGTTTTCCAAAAAGTGGTTTGCAATCTCATCATCCACACTTCGTTCTCACGAGATGTGGAATTTCTTGTATGGAGAAGAGCAATTCCTTAGTAGCACTAAAATGTCTAACGGTTTAATTTTTACATAAGTTCATGTTCTATGCTATATTTGGTAAATTGGAAGGTAATAAGGTCTCAAGATAAGAATTGTTTTATTGTGGTGTTTACGTGCGAATAAAAAGATTTCTACGGCCACTTTTATCTTTCAAAGTTTGGTATATGTCCTTAAGCATCCCAAGAGCACTCTCTCTATAGGACATATAGTTATAGGTTTTGGCAGTCCATTTTAGCGTTTGTAATCCTTTTTATACTGACCTTACCCTGTTGTGCAATAAAGAGATCTCTATGGATCTCCTAATGTGAGCGGAGATCATTACAGATCAGTAGACATTATGAGATCCCTCCAATAAATGCTTTAATCTTCAGTGAGGGGATCGAGCTAATATTCCAATTGATATTGACAATAATGAGGAAGCTGATGATAATGAGGAGGGTAGAGATGCGGCTATTGCTCAATCATATGGCCAAGGTTCTCTGATTGTAGGGTGGCAACAAATTTTACAATGCTTAGTTGCCATTGATGCCAACAATCGACGCATAAAGGGCAAGCTTGATGCTATAGATGCTCGTTTGTGCAATATTGAGAAAGAACATGCTTACTACAACTATAAGTTGATGAAGTACATTGAGCATTCTGGAGTTCAGGTGTCATCCCCACCTTCCGCTCCACCCTAAGGGAGTATTGGTTCATTCTTTCTTTTTCTTTTATATCTGTGTTTTTTTTTTACTTTCCATTGCTTGTGTTTGTTTAATTTTCTTTTTCTATTTGTTTAGTCCTCTTACATTGAGGACAATGTGAGATTTAAGTGTGAAGAAGGTGTAGTTTGTTTGTGTTTTTGCATGGCATGCTGTGTGAATTTGTTTTTTTAAAATGCATTTATGTGTTTATTGGATTTGTGTGTTTGTGTGGATTTCTCAATTATTGATTTAGGGCATCAAATGGAAAGGTATGTAGTTTTGATAGCACCACATAAGAGTGTTTATTGTTGAGGATGGTTAAACATAACTCTTATGTGTGAATACTTTAGTCTTCATGATTCAAGCAATAGCTTTAAGATAAAAAATATAGGCACAATTTTGTTTTTCTTTTACTATAGTATTGATATGGATTGTAAAATTTGAAAACAAAAAAATAGCAAAAGCGAGACGGAGCATAAAATGCATTTGCTCATAAAAAAAAAGGGGGGAAATAATAATGGTGAGATGGAGTGTAAAATGCACTCACAAGAAAAAAATAATATGGAAATTTGCAACCTCATCATTTCTACCATGATAGCGTTTTTGTTTTGGTGCTTAAAAATGTCTATTGAATCTCTAAATGAGCTAGTGCTTGGGTTGTGTTTATCAAATTGTTTACATATGAGACATTTTGTCTATCTATCTTCATTAATAAGCATTTTGGGTTTGGTGTTGTTAAGATTGCATAACTTTGAAGTTTAGTCCTTGGTTGTGGTTGAGTAATTTATATTAGTGTTGTATTGTGTTTCTTGCTTGAGGACAAGCAAGGTCTAAGAGTGGGAGAATTTGTTAGTATCAATTTTACATTAATTTTCTATTTTATTTTATTAGTGTTTAATTAGAATTTGTTTAATTTTTATATTTTAATTAGTGTTTTAGCCATTTATGTTAGCTTTTCTTTCCTTCTTAGTTTTTTAATTATTTTATATCTTTTTTATTCCTTTTTTTAGGAAATTTCTCAATCCTAGAGTGTCCAGGATCCAAACCATGATTTAAGGAGCTAAAGTTTGGAGCTAAATTCCTCAAAAGGCAAGGATTTAAGGGTGGAAATTTACCGATTGGGCCCATGGATGAATTTCACATATTTTCTATATAAAAAGAGAGTTTCAACTCTAGAAAAGGGGGGGGGGGGGGGGGGAGGAAAGATGATCATTAGAGAGACAACTATCAAATAATTCAAGCGTGTAATTAAAGAGTTTAAGAAGGATTAAAAAGAAGATTTCTTTTAACGGAGTTTTTCTTCAATCTTCATCTATCTATTATGTATCATGTTTGATTTCTTTGTAGTACTAGAATACTTTACCATGAGTAGTTAAACTAGTTAGGGTTTAGATTTGTATAGCTAGATTAACACTTATTGGGATTTTATTTTAATCAATACATTGATTATTGCAATTAATTTTATGAGTTGAATTCATTTTTCTTGCATTTGATTTTAGGCCTGATTAAATGCATGTTTATGGATAATTTATTGACAATGAAAATTATGGTAAATTGCTAGCTCATAACTTACAAGACTTAGGCAATTCGATCATGAAAGTAGACGAATCCTTAAGAGATGAAATAAATTGCTAGGAAGCTTAATGAACCTTGATTAATTCATTGACCATGAAAATAGATGATAATTAATTTTAGTGTACTTAATTGATCTCAAAAGAGACTTTAGGTGATTTGAGCAATTTACCCTTAACTGTAATCAGTAAATTGGTTATAAATTAATCATGTAAATCAGGTATTGACTAGTGAAATAAATCTAAGCTCTAGCTCATCTTTATTGATCTAATTTAGGTTAATTGATTAGATAATTTTGTTTTTAAATTATTTTATTTGATTTTTGAAATTTAATTAGTTTTTTTAGCTAAGAAAATTGAATTATAGCTAGTACTTAGGACCCTTTTCTCGTAGGAACAATACTCACTTACCATTGTATTACTTGTCACGATCCGTACACTTACAGAGTTGTGCTAACACTTATGCTCTAGTTCCCTGGTAATGGCTTCTACTTATGAATAAAATTTGTTATGTTGATGTTTCTTTTTAAGTGCTTCCTTCCTTAAATTAATATACTTATATGATTTCCTTTTCCTCCACCCTTTTTACACTTTGATAAAATAGGGGAGAACTATATAGGATTTTAAATGATCAAATGCTTTAAATGCCTAATTATGCCTAATTATGGTTGTATAATTCATATTCATTATTTTAAAATTCCAAATTGCCTTTGAATGCTTATAATTATATGAGTACACTCAATTACAACTTGCCTATGCATACGAATATAATTCCTTACTCAAGCATATATTGAGGGGGAGTTAATCAAAATCCCTTGGTATATAATTAAGGGGTAGTAACTTGTAGTAACTTATAGCCAACACATATACTTGCACTTAAAGTTTTATTGTCTATCATCAAGAATTGTTTGTCAGAGTTAACAAGGGGGAGATTGTTGACCATTTGCATGATCAATCCCTAATCTAACTTTATTTTAACTTTAACAATTAATTTTGAACTACTAATATATGCATTTAAGTGTGTCTATAAGTAAGGATTAAAGCAATGATCAATAAGGCAAGCATTAGACATCAATTTTAAGTGAAAATAAAGACTTTATGACTCTTATGAGTTCCCCTCACAACCATGAGGGTGGTCACAAACCAAATGAGATTAATTCAAATCAAATGAGTGAAGTTCTTGAAGAATTATCACTACAAAAAATAGGCCGATTAGCGACGGCCAAATCCATCACTAAATCAATATAGAAATAGATTATATTCCATAGAAGAAATGGAGGATGCTAAGAGAATTAGAGATGAACATTGCTAAATTTAACGATGGAATAATGACGTAATGCTTTCCATCACTAATTTTCAGTCATCATTGTAGTTGTTAGCCATCAACAATGCTAATTAGCGACCATTTAGCGATAAATTAGTTAATTTATTGTTAATATTATAGATTTAAAAAATAAATTATTAGTTTTTTTTGCCGGTAAACTTTTTTTAATAAATTTTATTAAAATTATAAAAAATAAATTATTAACTTTTTCTTATTATTATATAAATTTTATATTAAAAAATATGAAAATACCACTACATCTTATAAATTAAAATAATTAGTAAATCAAAAAATTTATAAATAGTTAAATACATATATATGTACACACATATATATATATATATATATATACATACATAAATAGTTAAAATATCTAAAATAATATAGGACCATTGATGTACCACAGAGGAGATGGATCAGTTAGGGGAGGATCATCATCCGTCGGATCATCAGAAAAAGCACATGATCCATGGATCAAAAGTTCGGCTTGCATATGTCTCATCTTCGACCTCGACTCTCATTGTATATGGCGCGTAGCTGAAAAGTCTCGTTCTGCCTCAAGACTTGTGCACACTCAGCCTCTATCTCTCTCCACTCTCTCTCACACTCTTGCTCATACTGAAGTATATAAGTTTGCTCCTTCAGTAGCTGCTGCTAAACTAGTTGAAGTATATAATCCTCAGAATGTGCAAACCTAGAAAGAGATAATGTGCTAGTGTTGTCGATAGAGCTGAGGTAAAGAGCAGAAGCCTGTGATCCAAACCCATATATGTGCTATTTCTTCTTGTCACCTACAGCCTCCAGGTAGAGACCTGTCATGTCGATTGTAGGTGGCTATGACCTATCCTCAGCATGCTATGATGCAACCTTGACCATCTTCGTGATCTTATCTTATAACCAATTAAAAGAAAAATGTTATATCATTTTTAAAAAAACTATTGAAATTTAATATAATATTTAAATTTAATGTAACTTATATTGAACTTTTGTGATTGGCTATCAATAGAGGACCTATTCTTTTTTGTATGGATCCTTTTAAATATCTCCTTTGGCATGGGCTCCCGCTCCAACTCTTTAGTCTAAAAAAATTATTAGTTATTTCATTTTACTATTTATATAATAAAATCATAAAATTTTACTATAGTGGACCAGTGGCTGGAGCTAGTTGATAAAGCAAAATATTCCTATTTATTTTTATAACAAATTTCTATTTTTGTGCTTAATTGATAAAATAAATATTTGATTTAATTCCTATTTTATCTTTTTAATAGGAAATCTTGGTAATGCAAAAAAGGAACCAAAATCGGATTTTTAAAGTCAAGAATCGAACAGAAGTCAAAGTGCAGACTGGACTGTGATTTTCAACAGGAATTTAAATTTAAGCGTGCCCACGGATGATTGCGCGAAAATTGTGCAGTGCAGATTTTTTGGGACTGCTGTTATTGGAATTTATTTTAGCTGATTCTTCTACCCTATTTTGGCAGTAAATTCGACCTCTGAAAAGTTCCTAGTTTATATAATTATCTTTTGAGGAAGTTTTTGGATTAGGTTTTCTATAAAAAGGGAGGTTTATGTGTAGAAAAGGGGGAATTCATTCATTCATTCAACATTATTATTTTTCAATCTTCTTTATTTTTAATTTAGGATTTTTGTAAGCCATGAGTGGCTGAATTTTCTTTTTCTAATCAAGGATATCAAGGTATGATTCATAAATAAATTGTGAGAATGTATTTTCATTATTTTCTCTTCTTAAATATCTGAATATTTTCTATGCTTAATGTTATTTTGTTCAATTAAGATTATTGACGTCTGATTTTGATTGAATGAATATTGCTAGTTAAATCTGTAAATCCGTAATTGTTTATTTGATTTAGCAAAGTGGCAAATCTACACACTTATTGAATTGAATCCTTAAGGTTAGTGTGGGTGAATTTATTTAGTCCAATTTAAATAATCGAACTTGTGTATTATTAATTGAAATTAGTAGCTTTTCTAATTCTTAATGCTATTTCTCAATTAAATCCTAAGAGCTTATTTAGTGGTTGTTCAGAAATAAGATTTATTAGATGATCTTATCTCTTTTAAATTAATATTAAGGAATAGCAGAATACTAGAGCTTGTTAGTGTTCATAACCAATTTATTTAAAGAAGTAGAAATTTATCTATTTGTATTCGATGATTAATTTGAATGAATTATAACCAAAATATTCCTTGACTAGAAGTTTTTAATATTTGATTTACTCTTTTTAATTTTTTACTTTATGATTTATTTGTTTTAATTTTATTTTATTTTTCCATAAACAAAAATCCCCTTTTTATTTCTTTTTTCAAAAGAAAAATTTAGATTTAATAATTTGATCAATCTCCTGGGAAATGAATTTACTCAACCCTTGCTACAAATATTTATTTTTGGAGTAGAATTTTATTTTTGTTGGATTCGACACCCACCAAATTTTGGCGCCACTGCCGGGGATTGGAGTTATTATTGATCTGAATTTTTTTATGATTCGTACTTCTTGTGGAAGTGAATTGTATTTTAATTCAGAAATTGAGAAAATAGTCCGAAGATTGAGAAAGACAACAAAACAACAAAAAGCTTTTTCTTCCTCTTCATCACAAGTAGAAATAGTTGTTGATTTATCAGAATTTTTTAAGGAACCTGAAATCATGGCTGAAGCAGAACCAACTTTGAGAAGGATGGCTAATCCGGATGTGAACCAATAGCTTTTATGCATTGAGCTTCCTAATATTGAGTTAAACTTTGAACTAAAATCAGGTTTAATCTATTTATTGCCTACCTTTCATGGTCTTATAGGAGAAGATCATCATAAACATCTCAAGGAGTTCCATATAGTTTGTTCCAGCATGAAACCGCGAGGAGTTAATATTGAACAAATCAAAATGCTAACCTTTCCCTTCTCTTTGATAGAAAAAGCTAAAGATTGGTTGTACTATCTCCCACCTGGTTCAATAGCAACGTGGGATGAATTAAAAACGTAGTTTTTGGGAAACTTTTTCCTTGCCTCTCGAGCCACATCCATTAGAAAAGAGATTTGTGGGATTCACTAATAAATTGGAGAAACTCTCTATGAATATTGGGAGCGGTTCAATCAATTGTGTGCAAGCTGCCCTCACCATTAAATTCTGGACCAGCTCTTAATTCAATATTTTTATGAAGGATTGTTATTGTCAGATTGCAACATGATTGATACTGCAAGTGGTGGAGCTTTGGTGGATAAAACACTCATTCAAACTAAGGAATTAATCACCAAAGTGGCTGCCAATATTCAACAATTTGGCTCTAGACATGATCATCTAATTAAGAAAGTTAATGAGGTAAATATCAATTCCATTGAACAAAGACTTGGCAATTTATCTTCTCTTATGTAGAAATTTGTGGTTGGAAATCATTAACAAGTGAAGTCTTATGGCATTTGTTCACGTCATGATCATCCTACGGATATGTGTCCTACTCTTCAAGATGAAGAACACTTAAATGCTTTACAAGGATATCAAGGACAGTAATACTAGAAGAGATATGATCCTTTTTCTCCCACATACAATCCCGGATGGAGAGACCACCCAAATATGAGTTATGGATCAAGACCCAATAATTTCCAGCAGTTTGGGTATCAACCGAGACAATCAGCCCCTGCTCCTCCTCCACAAGGATTCCAAGGACCCACATCTAATGCTTCTCCATCATCTAAGCATAGTATAACTTTAGATCAAATAGTTACTGCTATAGCTACTAACATGCAATAATTTTAACAGGAAACCAAGGCCAGCATACTAAATTTGAAGAATTAGGTGAGCCAACTAGCTACCACAGTAAGGAAATTGGAGAACCAAAATTTTAGTCACTTGTCATCTTAACCGGAAGTCAATCCTAAGCAGAATGTGAGTGCTATGACGTTAAAGAATGGAAAAGAATTAAAGGAACCAGCAAATAAAGCTTCAAAATTTGTTGAAGATGAAGAACTTGAGAAAGAAATGGAGCTGCCTCCACCAAATGGGTTAGAAACATCTCAAACTAAACAACCTTTAGTCATTCCTCCCCCTTTTCCAAGTAGATTGGCAAAATCTAAGAAAGAACAACAAGAAAAAGATATTTTGGATGTGTTTCAAAAGGTAGAAATAAATATTCCTCTTCTTAATACTGTTAAACAAGTGCTAAGGTACACAAAATTCCTTAAAGAATTATGTACCAATAAAAGAAAGCTGAAGGGGGATGAGAAAATCCATATGAGTGAAAATGTGTCTGCTGTTTTTCAAAAGAAATTACCTCCAAAGTGCAAAGATCCAGGTACGTTCACCATTCCTTATAAAATAGGTAATTTAAGAATTGACAAAGCATCGATAGATTTAGGAGCATCTATAAATGTCATGTCTGGCTCAATTTATCATACTTTGAACTTGGGACCACTTAAAGATACTAATATTATTATTTAGTTAGCAGACAAGTCCATTGTTTATCCGGAAGGAGTTTTGGAAGACATTTTAGTGCAGGTTGATAATCTAGTATTTCCAGCTGATTTTTATATTTTGGACATAGAGGATGAACATTCTTCAAATTAGTCCCTATCTTGTTAGGAAGACCATTTTTGAAAATAATAAGAACAATGATCGAAGTTGCAAATGGCATATTAACCATGGAGTTTGATGGGGAGGAAATAAAATTTGATATTTATGCATCCATGAGGTACCCTTCTGACATTGATTCTGTTTATAGGATTGATACAATTGACTCCCTGACACAACAAATTTCTAACTTAAATAAAGTGGATGAGTTGAAGTTGGTAATAACCAAGAGTTTTGATTCCAAAGAATTGAAAAACTTGGAAAAGAAGTTTGTTATATAAGATGAATTGAAAGAATCAATTTTTAAGTTGGAATCATCAAGACCAATCAGGTATAATTCTTTTTATAGTGATTTATCAGTATCTCACAATAAGCTTCTTCCATCTATTTTGCAGGCTCCTAAATTGGAATTAAAGGTTTTGCCAAATCACTTGAAAAATGCTTCTGATACTTATGAGAATTTTAGAAATTATAAGGAGAAGACTAAACTTTTTCATGATAAAAATATTTCTAGAAAATATTTTGGAGTTGGTCAGAAAGTTCTCTTATCTCATTCTATACTTAAATCTTTTCTAGAAAAATTAAGGTCACGTTGGACTAGACCTTTTATTGTCACTAATATATTTTATCATGGTGCAGTAGAAATTTAATGTCTTAATACAACTAAAATATTTAGGGTTGATGAATGTCATCTCCAACCTTTTTATGAAAGATTTTAAGTGGAGAATACAGAAGAAATTGAATTTCAAGTCTCGATTTATGAAGCTTAATCATGCATTACGTCTAGCCTCCAGATGTTAAATAAAGGCACTGATTGGGAGGCAACCCAACATATTTTTATTTTATTTTATTTTACATTTCTTTAACACCTTTCGTGCCCTTGCTTAAGTTTTTTTTATGCCTTCTATGTGCTTCTTCAACCTTCAGCACATGACACTACGTGGATTATGCATGTTATAAGCTGGTACGTTATTTTTTTTTGAACTCTAGGTAAAAGCTTGGTGTTAATGGTAATTGTAATTTAAAATAAGGTAAAAAATTTTTTTAAGTCTTAAGTTTTTACTTTCTTTTATTTTTTATTATTATGTTTCTTTTACTTTTCCCTTTTTATTTAAAGTCTTTTTACTATTTACTTTCCTATTTTTTTATGGAAAAAGATTGGTGTCTCTTAGAGAGACATGAAGAGTGTTGTCTCTCTAAGAGTGAAATTTTCAAATTAACCTTCACTCATTTCAAATGCCCCCCCTACTAATGGGCAAACAAGTAATTTTATCTCATCAAATTTTATTTTTATTTGGTGAGAGATATTACTATTCACGTCTCTCTAAGAGACATGTATCATTACTCTTTTTTTATTTCTCTTTTGCTTCTTCTCTTTCCTCATAATATTTTCTCTTAACCCTAGCCGAAAACTCCCTCTACAAACACCATTCTTCATTTTCATTAACAGCCCCAACACCCACCACCAACACATCAGTAGTGTCAATATAAGGTTGTGTTGTTATTGTTAATAAAGTCTCGGCTGCAGTACTATAAGCCTGACTGTCGCTCATCTCCACAAGTAGGGTCGGCGTCTTACTGGTATGGTTTTCACTGTCGTGGCCAACCCGAGACCTCACCATCTTGCCGTCACAAGCGAGATTGGTTGCAACCGACCATAAACTCATCTGCAGCCACCCTTCATCTTCTTCCTCGAGGCCGTTCCTTTTGCTTTGCAGCCACTCTCCTCACCTTCATTAAGCCTTGCTGTCATTTCTCTCAACAGTAGTTGGATCTATTGCTTCTCTCGGCTGTATCTTCTCCCACAACTCTGTTGAAGTCTCACAAAAGCTACGACAGCACCAGTGCTTAACCAACTGAGGCCTCATCTACATCTTTATCGGCTGTTGTCACACAGGACTTCCTCTTCATCCGACAGCCATGCTTTTTCATGTCGTGCCTAGATCAGATGATCCCACGGTGAGCAGCTTCATCTTTCTCTTCTTGGCGGCGATAATAGACCCGATGCCTCACAGTCCCAGCTGCTACCGGTCACTCCTTCATGCTGCTCTCACCCTCAATAACCTCGACAACAACACTCCTTCATCAACGCGAGCAATTGATTTCCCGGGTTTGTCATTTTCTTTCAATTTATGGTGAAACTAATTGTTGGTGATGGTGGATTAGTTTTGGTGATTGCTTAAGTTAATGTCTTATTTGAGTCATAGTTATAATTTTGATAATTGACTGAGCTGATTTTATTTTTGGTGAATAATGGACCTGAATTGAATTTATGTGTATTCTTTGGTATTGAACCTAGGTTTTGCTGATCCTTAATGATTAATTAAAGTTGAATATAATGGGTGTTAGGTGTAGTTTCTAGATGTGTTGATTTCTTTTGCAATTATTAAATCTGGTGCTTAAAGTGTATTCCCTTATTTTCAAACTTTATTTTTCTGGGTACATTTCTTTTACAGTTGTTTGTGGGGTAGAATTAAAAATGGTGGTCAAGAAAATTGGGCAAAAAGAGAAAAGAGAAAGCTAGAGCAAAACCACTAAATTCTGAATTTTTGATGAGTTAAAATTGATGGGTGGTTGTTGCAATTGCATTGTTGGGCAATTATATTATGGATAATTTGCTTATTGAATTTTTGGGCCATATATTTCTTGGGTATTTTTTGAAGGTATTGTTTGAATTAATATGCTGATATTGCTTGAACATTATTGATTTAAGAAATTGGTTGCAATTGGTGGCTGAATTAATTATATGTGATTATTTGCTAAGTGTAGTAGTTTGTTTTTTTGGATACTTGTTTTTCTACTATACTTTTGTTGTGTTGAGCTAACTTTTATCCTAGCGAAAGCCAAGCCATAATGGACCAGTTGGAGGATTTAAAGCACAGTATACAGCAGTTCCTGGGCATAATTTTTGCATCTTTCGGATTGCACAACCAGCTCCACTTCCCCAAATTTTAATTTTTTTTATTATTCAGGGCAGTATCTTTACCTCCCATTTTTTTTATTTTTTTTTTGTTGTATTTTGATCCTAGTTTTACATTAGGGACAATGTAAAGTTTAGGTATGGGGTAGGGAACATATTAAATTTTTGTGCTTTGTGCTTAATATTTTTTTGGATGACTATACAAATTCTGCATTATAATTCTGCACTATATCATTTTCTGCATAATATCACTGCACTTTACTGTATTTCACTAGCATTCTGATATTTTTAAAAGACATAAATATAATTTTCAGATTTGCTAAATTGTTATGGATATTGCAGCAGAAATTCTGATGTTTTAATTCTAATTTATTGCACCCATTTAAGTATTTTTGAGCAGAAAAAGATGGAAGCATCCCTTGGCTAAGTTTATTCTCATTTGTAAAATTGAAGTACAACTTCTCATGTCTCTAATTTTGGCTTTTAAGCTTCTTGAGACATCATTTAAGTGGACTGGTTTGTATGATAAAGTTGCAAGATTGAAGCACCAAATTTTTAACTTTTAATATTTGTTTGTGAGATTTTGAGCTTAAATGAACATATATTATACGTGTTCTTATTTTTCTTGTGTGTATCCAATATAAGATATGAATTCTAGAACTTGCTATGAGATTTATTTTAAGATCACATTCCTAATTCATTTCATTAAAGTGATAAGGGAATTTAGGATGATAACCATTTTCTTTTAAGCCTTTTTCTTGTTAGCCTACCTTTTTATCCATTAGTGAACCCTTTAAGCCTTAGCCATTTTCTTGGAAATAACCTTAAAAAAAAAAAA
>CATIWO010240264.1:0-10729 GCA_949673435.1 Macaranga tanarius | reverse complement strand
AAAAAATAATATCAAAATCGTTGCCATTTTAGGAAAAAAATTTCTTTATATTTGTCTATTTTCCCATTCAAATTAAAGGATATAAAGATACTCTTCAATCTTTCTAGAGCACACATTCTAAATCAAAATTTACATTCTAATCCAATAAACTACCATGCACTAATTTTGAGGAATGTATATAATTTATGTGGAAAGGAATTCTTGTTATGGTAGTTTTGATTTAATATAAGGCAACTGCTAATGTAAATCTACCATTATGCCAATTTATTTTTTTTTTTTTAGTAATACTAACTTGGTCATAGTAATATTATTGGCTAGAGATTTATATTTTTTATTGGAGTGATATAAATAGCATTATCTTCGAGCATAGAATGTAAAATCATTGTATACATCAAAATGCAATTTGAAAGTGTTTGTGTGAGACAATATTGTGGGAGATAAGAAAATCATTTTGAACTTCATTATTTTTAGAGTGATTCTGATGAGTGCAACAGGTTGTTATGGTAGGATCAATACTCTAACCACGGTTACTCATCCTCTACCAACCAATATTCATATCAATCAATTTTGTTGCAATGGTATTATTTGTCTTTGCTGCGACCTCACCAAGGCAACAAGTGGCAGTACTAGGATGGAGAATTTTCATGGAAAATTAATAACTACTTGAAGAAATCGATAGTAAGATCAAGCATATGGCAATATGTAATACCCCACTAGAATAAAGTATGCATCTAGTGATCGTGTTAAACAATAATGTGATATTAATAGATATCCTTAAAGGTTCTATTTATCAAGAAATTACAATTTGTAACTATATCATCATGTTTTTAGTTCCTTTCATGTTTGAATAAATATTATTTATAACTCTTTTATATAAGGCTAATCAATTGGACCCCAATAAGACTATAAGGCCCAGCAACTATTTAACATTACTGTGTTTAATATAATTCGACTTGAAACCTTACTTTAAGCGAGCACAACTCCGTATAAACTGACACCAATGACTATTGGTTTAATTAATTTGGTTTAAATGTCATTTATGCATCTATATCATTAATAGATGTTTGTGTCACATAAATCATTAGAGCATTTTACAACTATTTTTATCAACTTTCCTATATATCATATAGACATTAATGGTCCCAGTTACATATTTTAATACACTTATTGAAAATAAAAGTCCATAATAAAGTGTCTTAATAAATTATTTTGAATTAATAAATAAATTTAAGACATAAATTAATTTCTCTTTCCCTTTTCCTTTTCTAATTTTGTTAATTTGCAAAATGATTCTTAAAAGGAAACCATGAATCTTGAAAACTAAATTAAATAAAAGTTTGTAAAATTGGGTGAAATGCCTATTTGCATGGAACAATAAAACAATTAAACAAGTAGTTTTATATTTGTAACATTTAAATAACAAAATTTATTTCAATTCATAATTTTTTTATTCAAAAATTATAATATCAATTAAATTTTAGAAAGATGAAAAAATAAGTCTATTAAAAAAATTATCTATCTCCTCGTTCGCTATTCAACTCTAAAAAATTAATAAAAAAGAGTGGTGAGTATTTCCAGTAGAAAATACTCAGTGAGTGAACAAAGATAACACTCCAGCTTAACCAATAAAAATTCATAATCAATTAATAAGAATCATTTAAAATAATTCTTTTAAAACATTTTAATCAAATCTCCCTTTCTAAAATTAATATCTATATCTGGCCTTAGGCAACAAATAAACATATATCTCAGATATAATTTTACATTTACAAAGACAATATATACCCGGTTCCTAGCAATGGCTATGCACACTTATCAATATAACTACTTTACTTCCATATGGTAGCATGTGTACTCGGCCCCAGGCAATGATTATACACTTTGACCAATCCTATATTTATAAATGTGCACTCGGCTCCTGGCAACAACTATACACATTTATAGCAATATATGTATCCAGCCCCATGCATTAGCTATACATATTTACCAGTCATACCATGTCCTAGACATGGATTTACACCAATATAGCAGTATGTGTATTTGGCCCTAGGCTTCGACTCTATACAACTACCTAAATCTGCCATGTCACATTCATGGAATCTCTAACTCTTACTTCCATACACACTTAAGATTATAAACAGAACTCAAAATAATTTAACATTACCCAATAAAAAAAATTTCAGAAAAATAAATAATAAAATACATAATAAATAAAATAAGTAAATAAATAAATATTATTCACTCACCTAAAGCCTTTCTCTACCAGACCAGTCTCCTACTCATTCTCTCACCTCCCTCTCTTCCTTCTGGTTCACCTCTCTCTCTTTCTTTTTTTCCCTCTCTCGTTTTGGTACCAAACATCTTCATTTTCCTTTATAATTATACATGGTTTGTATGACTAAGCTTTCCCTCTTTCTTGGGCCAACATGTGGCCTAAGAAATCATTTTTTTAAAGAGAATGGTAGTTTAAGCCATAATTCTCCCTAATCCCCTTAACTTTATTTCTTTCAATTAAGTCCTCTATTTAAACTTATTTTCTATACAATTTAATCCTGACCTAAAATAACTTAATTATTCGGGTATGGACATGACATAAGGAGTTATCAATTTCAGTCTGCTGAAGATCGAGAAATATTATGATTGAATTATATAAGGATGACATAGACCATGCCTTATGTTTAATTTAAGATACTGTATGATGAAAGGACTATAATATTTATTGTGGGAGAGGTTATGTTGAATAACCAACTTTCACATGATTTGAGTAGTCATAATATCTTGTTATAGACCATTTATGACTTATGGGCTAGAAATAAGTTTTTTGGCCCACTACCAACGTTGTATGAACCTATAGGGTCGCACACTTAGAACAAGCCCAAAACGGATATTGGGTATGTCTGCTCAATAAGACAATTTTCTCTTATTGCATATATATATATACATATATATAGTATGTCTGCCGAATAAGGTAGTTTTCTCTCTTTGCTTATATATCTATATAAATATATATGGTTTATTTATGGTAATAGTTACCATAATTAAATTTAAATTTGAATTGAGTCCAGTAAAAGGAAATTGTATACATATATAAAAAATCATTTTTGATATGTAAATAATTTCCTTTCAAAGGAAAGTGAATATTAATATATCAAAAACTATTTTGATAATCAATAGGTTGGTAAAACTTTAATTGATGTATATATATACATCTTATAATGTATGGTTTTTCCATTCCATTTCATTCATATTTTCGTTCTTTCAGAGAAAAGAAAGAATGCAGAGAGAAAATTATGAGAAAGGTGCTAGCACACTAGCATTATTTTTAGGTATCCTATTCGTGTGGATACTAGTAGAGGATGTGGTTCAAATAGCAACATCTATATCCGATAAAATGTATGAAAGGCTTAATGTAGGGTGTCACCAGAGGGAACCCCTCTCATCCTTCCAACAGTCTCGCCTTTTGATCATCTTGGTAAGATTTTAGAACCATTTTGTTAATTTAACCGAATTACATGGATACTATGAGGGTTTTGTGTGTTTAAATTTTTGTTTCCCCTACCTGTTTGTAACATGAAACCTCACTAGAAACTCCCTTCTTCTAAGTTTAGAAATATATTTTTGTTTTAGTCCTTAAACTCTTCATTCTTTCATCATTAGTCCCTCTTAAATTTTCTTTAATTTAATTTAATATTGCCTCTCTTTTTTTTCAATTTAATCCTTTAATTGAGTTATTCCCCACCAAAATAAATAATAAATATTTTTACTTAACCACACAGACTAGTCATCTCGAGGTCACAGATGTTACAAGAATGGACCAATAAAAAGTAAGTGTTAGAAAAGAGTGTTTTACTAACATTACTCTTACCAGATTCCAATCTGATACAAACAATGTAAACAGGAAATAATATCAAAATCTTTACAATTTTAGGAAAAAAAGTTTTTTATATTTTTATATTTTCCCATTCAAATTAAAGGATAAAAAGATACTCTTCCATTTTTCTAGACCCACATTTTAAATCAAAATTTCCATTCTAATCCAACAACCTACCATTCACTAATTTTAAGGAACTTATATAATTCATTTGGAAAGGAATTCTTGTTATGGTAGTTTTGATTTAATATAAGGCAACTGCTAATGTAAATCTACCATTTTGCCTATTTATTTATTTTTTTTAGTAATACTAAATAGGTCGTGGTAATATTATTGGCTAGAGAATAGAATGCAAAAACATTGCATACATAACAATACAAATTGAAAGAGTTTATGTGCGATAATAATATGGGAGATCAAAACATCATTTTGAACTTCATTATTTTTGGAGTGATTATGATGAGTGCAAAAGGTTATTATGCTAGGATCAATACTGCAGCCATGGTTACTCATCTTGTACCAACCAATATTCATATCAATAAATTGTGTTGCAATTATATTCTTGGTCTTTGCTGCGACCTCACCAAGGCAATAAGTGGTGGCACTAGGATGGAGAATTTTCATGGAAAATCAATAACTACTTGAAGAAATTAATAGTAAGGTCAAGAATATGGAAATATGTAATACTTCACTAGACTAAAGCATGCATCTAGCGATCATGTTAAACAATAATGTAATATTAATAGTGTCATGTCCGTACCCAAATAATTAAGTTATTTTAGATCAGGACTAAATTATATAGAAAATAAGTTTAAATAGAGAACTTAATTGAAAGAAATAAAGTTAAGGGGCTTACTGGTTATAAGGCTTAAACTGCCTTATTAAAAATAAAAGAAAGAATTGATTACTGGGACACGTGTTAGCTCAGAGGAGGGGAGGGAGTGACTCATGCATGATTTGCACGAGTATATAAGATGTTTAGTTTTTGGTACACATTTTGGTACCAAAAACTAAAAAAAAAAAAGAGCCACAGGACTGGGAAGCATAGGAGGCAGGAAAGGAAGAAGTGTAGGCAGTTTGTGAGTGAATTTTTATTTCTTTGTTTATCCAATCATTTTATTAATGATTTTATTATTCTATTATTTATTTATTATTTATTATTTATTTTGCAATTTATTTATTTCAATATATATTATGTTATTTATTTATTTATTTTAATTGGGTAGTTATGTATAGTCAAAGCCTAGTGCCGAATACACATACTACTATATAGGTGTAAATCCATATTTGGAATATGATATGACTAGTAAGTGTGTATAGTCATTGTCTGAGGCTAGATACACATGTTACCATATAAACGTGAGATGGTAAATATGTATAGCCGATGCCTGGGGCCGAATACATATGTTGTTATAAATGTGTATAGCTATTGCCAGGGGCCGGGTACACATTTATAAATATAGGGTTGGTAAAAGTATATAATCGTTGCCTAGAGTCGGGTACACATTCTACCCTATGGAAGTAAAGTAGTTATGTTGTTAAGTGTGTATTATATGAGAAAGTAACTTTTAGAAATGAAGATTTGATTGAAATGTTTAAAAAGGATTATTTTAAATGATTCTTATAAATTGATTATGAACTTATTTAATTTTTATGATTAAGCTAGAGTGTTATTTTTATTCGCTCGCTGAGTATTTTCTTGCGAAAATACTTACCACTCCTTTTATTAATTTTTTCATAGTTGAATGGCTGCCTGGGTGATAGTTAGATACTTTAAAGGAAACAGGAGTAGTGGAAAGTTTGAAGAATAATATTTTATAGTTAGGATGTTCGGTAAATGTACAATATTATTTTAAAATAATTATAAATTAATGAGTTGCATTACGAGATTTGTATATAATAGTGATGGCAATATTTTAGGCTATATTATGATTTAAGAGTTATCTAGTGGATGATCAATTAAGAAGTAATACTCGGCCACATCAGTACTTAAGTTAGGAAGGTCAAGTGTGTGACTTTCTAACAAGGGTAGTGGTGAGGTCAGGTGTTACAAATAGATTTTCTTAAAAGATCTATTTATCAATAAATTACAATTTATAACTATATCATCGTGTTTTTAGTTCCTTTCATGTTTGAATAAATATTATTTATAACTGTTTTATATAAGGCTAATCAATTCAACCCCAATAGGACTATAAGGACAACAAAAGTCTCCCAGTAATTATTTAACATTACTGCGTTCACTATAATTCGAACTTGAGACCTTACTTTAAGTGAGAACAACTCCCTATAAATTGACACCAATGACTATTGGTTTAATTAATTTGATTTAAATGTCATTTATGCATCTATATCATTAATAGATGTTTGTGTCCCATAAATGATTAGAGCATTTTACAACTATTTTTATCAACTTTGCTATATATCATATGGACATTAATGATCCAAGTTACATATTTGAATTCACTTATTGAAAACAAAAGTCCATATTAAAGTGTCTAAATAAAATATTTTGAATTAATAAATAAATTTAAGACATAAATTAATTTCTCTTTTCCTTTTCCTTTTCTAATTTTGTTAATTTGCAAAATGATTCTTAAAAGGAAACTAGGAATCTTGAAAATAAAATTAAATCAAAGTTTGTAAAATTGGGTGAAATGCCTATTTACATGGAACAATAAAAACAATTAAACAAGTAGTTTTACATTTGTAACATTTTAATAACAATATTTATTTCAATTCATAATTTTTTTATTCAAAAATTATAATTTTAATTAAATTTGACAAAGAAGAAAAAATGAGTCTATCATGATAATTTCAAAGTGCTAAAAATAATGGAAAAAATAAAAATAAAAAAATAATTTTTTTATTTTTTTTAAAAAATTATGAACAACATGGAAAAACAAATTGCAACACCCTGCACTAGAAAGTAGGTTATAAATAGATTTATGGACTTGATTGCATTATAAATAAGTTTGAGGACCTTTTTGGTTATTTTAAAAATTGGGGGGACTAAAGTGGATATTTGTCAAAAAGGGGCTAAAATGGACATTTGCCAAAATGATATTAAAAATAAAAAATGAAGCAGAAGCTTCATTTCACGTTATTTCTTTCTTCTTCTCTGCGCGTTTTCTTCTTCATTTTTCTTTAACATTTTCTCAACTTTCTTTTACTCTAATTCTTTCTTCAACAATCAATGAATGATTTTAAGGTTTCTTATTGCAAATCCAAGATTATATACAGGAGTTTTTGGTAATTTAAACTAATTTGATTTTAGTTTTGAATTTATATAGAATTTGAATAGAATTTGATATTTTGATTGAATCTTTAAGTTTTTAAGCTTGTTTATTCTAAAATGGACCCCTGGGATGTTAAAAATAATGTTTGAAATTGATTTGGATTGATTTTTAGCATTTTCGGTCAAATTAAAATGAGTTTTTATGATTCCAGGCAACAAAGACGATGCTTCAACGTAGAGGCGACGCCTCAGTGCTCCAAGGCGGCGCCCTTCCATAGGGGCGGCACCTCTGTGCTATTTTGGGGTGCCTCTGTGGCCTTTTCAACACCCAAAACCATGGTTTGAGTGATTTTAGACCATTTTTGGGTCCTAAGTCATATCTCTAAGCTGTAGATCAGTTAAGTTGAGTATAATTGAGATTATAAGCTAGAGTTCTTGTAATTTTACTTCTGATTGTTAGGAAAAACCTCAGCCCCAATCGTAGAGCATAACGCAGCCCCTACCGGCTAAAATTGCCAATCGTCATATCAGGTGAGTGGATATTAGTATAACAATGGTTTTAAATCTATGATATGTATATATTAAATCTCAGAAATGTATATGTTATTATGTTTTGCAAAGGATTGATGTTTATTGATTTCTTAAATGCTATTTGTAGTTATGTATTTTCTAGCTATTTGAAATCATATGGTATTAAGTTACTTGAACTTTATACATGAGTATTTAGTTTTGAAATATATGATTTAAGAAATACACTTAGAAAGGTGCCTATAAAATCACACCTTTAATGCTGGGTGAAACGGAATAAATTATATTATCGACGGGCAATGACTCTACGTATGTGTGTGATGATGATTTATCACTTTGGATAGCCAGGTGAGACATTCAGCTCCCAATTTTATATGGGATTTATAGGATAACACCTGAGTGTACAATGGTATATGTATATATATTCATGTATTTGATCTTAATGATTTTGCTTATGATTTTCCTTGATTTATATCAAGATGTGCTAAAAGGATTTAAAAGGAAAGTATATGGGTATTTTGCTTTTGTAACAGAGATTGATGGATGAAAAGTGTTCATTTAAACAATCAAGTTGCTTTACTTTTCATGGAGGGAACTGTATATGGTTAAAGATGATTTTCTATATTATGTTATATATATATGTATTAATGTTTTCTGTAGTTATATATATGTCCTCTCACTGAGTAGTCTTACTCACCCACCCACCTTAAATATTTCAAATTGCTTTTTAGTGGATTAGTAGATCCTTGTATAGCGTATTCAAATATTCAAGTGAAGAACATTCCAACAAGTCAAGGAATCATCAAGAAGGCTATCTACATTCAAAGTTCTATCTTTCTCTCTTACTACTTTGTATTTTATTTACCTTCTTGTTGTTGTTTAATTGTGTTTATCATGTATCTTAGCTAGGCTATTATTTGTTAGAATTGCAAGGAAGAATGAATCAATGAATTACATGTTTTATTTTATGTTATATGAATGATTTGAATTTAATTGTGAGTTTGAATGTGTTGTGTATGATTGGCCACCATATATGATGTTTTAATCAAATATGTATACAATGAGAGTTGGTGCATTTTGGTGGAAATATAATTGAATTAGTTAAAGGTAATGAAATCACTTGGAGACAAGGATTTCTATTTAAAGGATTAAAAATTATAAACCTTGCATGGTAATTTTATGGATTTTATTTATCTCTACAATGACATGAGAATACTTGTAGACTCTAAATGAATTACTTTTAATTGACAATGAGAGTTGCTTTTAAGGACTTTAAGTTTAAATGACAATGAGAGTTACATTTATGCCTTATACCATGTTTATAATCATTTCATATAACTATTTATTTATATCTTGTAATTATTGATAAATTCCTACTTGTAGTTCTAATGAGCCCTATTTAAACTTGATATTTAGAATAATTAGATTAATTAGTATATTTAGTAATTAATTAGAATAATTAGAGTAATTCAACAACCTTCTTTAATTAATATTTTGACTATCTATCTTAATACCTATTCAGTTAATACAAAGTAGCTCTAAATTCCCGAGTGTTCAACACCCTACTTACTTTATACTTAGTCTTAGAGACTAGAGAGTTATAATTTGACCCACATCAAAATTTGGCGCAGTTGCCGAGGAGTTTGTTTAGTATTTTCATTAACTTAGGGTAGTGAAAAGTTATTTTAAGAAATTATTTTATTTTTGTTATTTTATAATTTTGTAAGTTATAGTTTCATTGATTGTTTGCTTTTGATTGATTTCATGATGAGACTTAGTAGAAGTGCTAGTGATATTTTGCATTTTGATCCTGAAATTGAGTTAACTTTACGTGCTTTGTGTAGAGAACAAAAGCAAAGAATAGTGAATCAACAAAATTTGAACATCATGACTGAACCGGAGAGACGAACTTTGGGCAATTTCACCATGCCAGATATAACCGGTAATTTTAGAGCAATTATGGTCCCATCAATAGCTAACAATAACTTTAGAATTAAACCAAGCATCATACACATGGTACAAAATAATCAATTCGGAGGTTTACAAGGAGAGGATCCATATGCTCACATATTGGTTTTTCTCAATGTGTGTGCTACTTTTAAGATTAAAGGAGTGACGAACGATGTGATAAGGCTTAGACTTTTCCAATTTTCAGTCAAGGAAAAGGAAAAACATTGGCTTGCTAGTTTGCCCAGTGAATCAGTCACTACTTGGGACTAATTGAAGTTGATAGAGCAAATATAGAAGTAATTACTAATTTTCCACCTCCAAAGTGTGTTAAAGATATGAGGAGCTTTCTCAGACATACGAATTTCTATAGAAGATTCATCCCAGATTTCTCCAAGATAGCAAAGCCACTATGTAAGCTACTTGCTAAGGAGGCTATTTTTGAGTTTGATGATGCATGCATGGATGCATTTGGAACTTTGAAGAAGGCTCTTACATCAGCACTAGTTTTTGAAGGAAAGTATGTGTAGAGAAACAATGAAAGTGTAGAATTTAAAAATTTTCCATTGCATGCAACAATTGCATCAACACAATACATTTCCATGCCCCATAGATCATATCACATGCACTCTTACATAGCTAAACATGCATAATGAACAACATACCAACAACATATCAACCAAATCATGCTTTCAAGAGGGAGACCTAACAACTAAGAGATATTGTAACACTTACATACTCCTTAGTTAGTAGCATGCTCAAAAAGCTTTGGTTGATGGTGATCTACAAGCTTGAGCTCCCCAAATGTGAAGCCTCTAGCTTGAAACACAAGGTTGGCTAGGAAGACCTCCAAAGATGATGTTGTTCAGTCTTCAAGCCTCTCCTTTGTTGACCCAAAGAGCTTGTATGAACTTCCAGCAAGCAAGGATATGTAGGACAATTAAGCAACCCTTAAAGATGATGGACCAAGAAGAAAGAACACAACACTTGTGTTTGATTGATATCAAGAACCCTTAGAAGAAGAAGATGAAGAAGACTCTCTCTACAACTTTTCTCTCTAATGTTGATATCAATTTCTCTCTCCCAAATTGTGCAAATGAACTAATGCCTTAACTCTCTCTACAAACTCCACTAACTATATCAAA
>CATIWO010240251.1:0-12143 GCA_949673435.1 Macaranga tanarius | reverse complement strand
TATAAATTTAAATTATTCATTAAAATAATTTAAAATAAATTATTTACTAAATAATTTATTATAAAATTATGATTTTTTGTAATAATATATTTTTAAAATATTTAAATGAATAAAAATTTATATATTGTATATATAAAATTTAATATATAAATTTAAATTATTAATACATTAAAATTACGAGCCGGTTCGCGAGCCCTTGTTCGAGCTTGTTCACGAGCTTTCATGAGCCGAGCTTTGCATAGTTTGAGCTTGACTCGTTTATTAAACGAGCTTCAATATACGAGCTCGAACAAGCTTTTAACGAGTCGAGCTCCGAGTTGTTCATGAGCGGCTCTGTTCGTTTACACCCCTAGCTATGAATCATTCTAGTACACATATACTTCTTCACCATATAACAAACTAATTTTAGTACCAATTCATATCATCAAACAAATGCATCTCGTTCTCTCCTGAAACATAAGGATCCCACCATTGCTGAATTCCATGAGCTTCTTTGATCTTCGAATACCAATATTGCTGAACACCATTTTTTCTGCTCGAAGCTTGATTGAAATTTCTGTTAATAGTTAGATTTGCTGAAGGAAGTAAATGTAGTGGTTCAGATTTTTTCCCTAGGATCAAACTCCCCGAAGAATTTTGTGTAGCAATTTTCTCTATTTTCCCAAATAGAAATCCTGTATTCTCCATTTTTGTTCTATTTCTGAAATACCCAATGTAACCTGAACAAGTAAAATCATCTGCATTCACAAACAATTTAGGGATCCAACTAGATAGCTTTCGAAACCAATCATTTTCATCACCAATTAGAGTAGCAAGACCTGCTGTAATTAGACTGTGCGTCATATGGTAGCGAGATTTTTGCTTGTCGGTGTCTAGATTTTCTTCGGAGAAAGACACAAATGGTGGGTTAAAAAGGTAAGTTTCTAAACGAAGACCCTCTCTGGCCATTTCCTTTCCGATAAGCAACGCAATGGCTGAGCCCAAAGAATGACCAGCTAACCAGACATTTTTAGCTCCAGTTTCACGAACTATATCCTTGACAGCTGCTATTGCGTGTTGCACCCTTCTTTCGGATTGCAGTTCATAAACTAAAATCTTATAGTCAAGCTTGAAATCATTGAACATGGTCTGCGTTCTGATTATTGTTCCTCTAAACGCAATAACAATTCTTGGGACATTTTGTGCTGAATAGCGAGAGGAGAAAGCAGAGAACTTGAGTTCATAAATGCATCCAAACACAGACTTGTCATCATCATCCTCAAGGACACCTTTTAGTTGAAAATGGTAAGTCTCCCACCATTTGGCAGTGTCAGCTTGAGGCCAACTCTTCCTATTTGACTGACGATCATATTCTGTATGATATGCTCCATCAACCAAGCTTGCCATGACCACTCTTTGGTGAAGTTTATCACTCCTGAAAAAGTATAGGAATATATAAAGGAACGTAAATGTATAACATACTTGGGATTAAATATATTTATCCTATCTAAACTTAGGTTGAGCATAAGTGAGAGCAATTTGAAAAATGTAAATTTTCCAGATCTAACTTGAACTTTGGAGAATTTTAAAAAAATTTCTTGGAACCGATCCTAAAAATTCAAATCTGTGCTCCAAATTTTCATAGCAATTCGGGTGGAAATTCATAGCAAATGTAGGTTTCAAAATGATGCGGAGCCAAACCAAAATTTAAATAGTACAGTACATACTTATTTCCTAAAAGGGTAATGATATGTATCTATGTGAGAGACACTATTTATCAAAATTATTTTTTTATCCCTAATAATTATATAATATAAAAATTATATAATAATTTGAAAATAATAATTTTAATTAATTAATTAAATTGATAAAATTTAAAACTTAAAAAAAAACTGGGTAAACCCGTTGTATCATAATTTATAAATTTTTATATTATATTATATCATATTTATTTATTTATATATTTATATATATAAAAAATTTCACGGGCACAAATGTAACTTGTGCCCCCGCGAGATGGTTGCTTGGCGTCGCGGACAGCGACGCCAAGCATTACTCTTCTAAAAATTCATAATTAAACCATTAAAAATTCCGAATTCTATTATAGAACCCCACAAGTTATGGGCCATAACACATCTGATCTAGGATTTATATTACAACTCATTATTTGAAACTATAGAACAATATAACTAAAAAATAAGTATTACAATGATAAAAATACAATAATTCAAATCTCATTTAACAAATTAATAACGACATTTATATTTTTACATTATTAAATATATTATATTTAATAATAGTACTATCTTTTTTATAAATTTTATTTTAATATTTATATTATAATAATTTTATAGTTTGAACATTAAAGGTAAGATGATTATAAATTTTACTACAAAAATTTTGTTTATAAATTTAAATTTATTTTAAGATTTAAACATAAAATGAAAATTAACTACAAAAAGATTTCATTGTCGAGTTTATTTATTTTATTTGAAACAATTAACTAGTATTTAAAATCTCAAATATTATATATTAAGTTAGCACTTAAAATTAATAGTAGATTGTCTAAAATAAATTATTTGAATATAATTAATTATTAAAATGATATTAAACTTTATTTGTAACACATAATTCTATATTTCTAATTTTATCAATTATTATAATACATTATAAAAAAAATAAAGATAATAAACACACACATATCTGTGTGTATGTGTATACAATACATAGATATATATATATATATATATATATATATATATATGTATCTATGTATGTACGCAAGTGCACGTGCATGCGTACACATACACACACTCATATATATATAATTTTAGTAAATTATTGACTCTGATTTTGGTTTTTTGGTTCGGTGCAATTCGGGATGATTCGGTTTAGTTCTCAATTCGGAAAACTCATGATCTCCAAATTCTTCTGATAAAAATTTTTGAGACAGTTTGGTTTGGCAAAAGTCAAATGGTCAATGATCAATAGTAATTTTTGGTTCAGTTTTTCGGAACAATTTTGATTCTTCGGAATCTGTGTGCAACCCTATATAAACTTTTGCTCTGTTGCAGTTATTTTAATTCCCAAATTTCTATTTAGATTTAGTCGTTATGTCACCCAATTGAATTTTTATAACATGGCAAGCAGAGAAAAAATATTACAGAATTATTTGTCACATCATCTTTCACCTTAAATTAATATATAATGAAATGCACATAGAGTCACCAAATATTGATTTTATTTCAATTTGGATACTCAATTTCAATTTATATCCTTTTAATACTAAGTTTTCTATTTAAATATTTATAATCCGTCTAATATTAATTCATTCAACAGTTTAAGATATTTAAATAATAACATTGTGTTAATTGTAATAGGGTTGGCCACGGGCCGGTTTCGGCCAAGAACTGAATCGGAACCGGACCGGTTTAGGGCCGGTTCCTCCCCATATGGAACCGTAAACCGTCGGTTCCGATTCTGAACCGGAATATAATATATATATATACAATTAGTTAATTAGTTAATTAATTTATATATATATATATATATATATTGAGTTTGAATATATATATATATATATATTCAAACTCAATTCATGCCTAATATATACAAGTTAATATATATATTCAATTAGTCTACATATATCTATATATGTTAACATATATGTCTATTAGCATATATATAGTCTACATATATCTATATATGTTAACATATATGTCAATTAGTCAATATATATATATATATATATATATATATATATATATATATATATATATATATATATGTGTGTGTGTGTGTGTTAATGTATATTTTTTAAAATTAATTCATGTCTAATATATTTATGTTAGAAATATATATAAACTTAATTTATGCCTAAAATATACATATAATTTATTTTATTTAAAAAACATTTCTTTCTTTTTTAAAAAAACCGAAACAGAACTGGGGTTAAACTGGTTAGGTAAAACCCCCGGTTCCAAACCTGAACCGGCTAGTTCACAAACTGTGGCCATGTCTAAATTGTACCATTAGTCATTTTAATTTTATATTTTATTTTAAATTGGTTCCAAATTTTTAATTTTTTTCTTTTTGCTACCTTAATTTCTACTTGTATTTCAAGTGAAACTCACCAGATAATTTTTATTCAATTCTTTATGTCTATGACATGGCCATTGGCAATGGAATATTCTAAGAATATGTCACACCTCATCATCCACGTCGAGAAGATTAATTGCATAGGTAGTCATCTAATTTTGAACTTTATTTTAAATTGATTCTTGATTTTTAATTAGAAAAAAATAAATTAAATTTTAGTATCCAAACTGCAACATTTTACGCATATTGGTAAATAGTGGTTGTGAGAATTCCAGTTCGAAAGCTCCAAAATTCTTAAAGTGAGAATACCAGTCATTTCAAATTGACATTTTATTTCAATAATTATTTCTAAAATCTGGTGCTATTTAAAAATAAAAAATGATTTGAAATAAAATTTAAAGTTAGGTGACTACCTATACAATTAATCTTAATCATTTGTTGATGTGGATGCTGAGGTGTGACATATTTTTAGAATATTCAATTGTGATTGCCACGTCATAAAAAAAATTGAATGGAAATTATCAGGTGACTTTTTCCTAAAATACATACAGAAATTAAGGTAACAAAAAGAAATAAATTAAAAATTTGTGACTAATTTGAAATAATGTATAAAATTGAGTGACTGATGGTGTAATTAACCCGATGTTATTATTTAAATATTATAAATCATGAAGTAAATTAAGGTTGAACAGATCATAAATATTTAAATAGACCATTTAAGTACTAAAAAGATATATAAATTGAAATAAAATTAAAGTTTTGCTGAACACATGTGCATATAATTCTATATTAATTTAAATGAGGTGGAAGATGACATTATGAATATTTTTAGAATATTTTTTCTCCAGTCGGTATGTCATTAAAACTCCACCATGTGATTTATCGATGAAATCTAAAAAAAAAAAGTTTAGTAATTTAAAAAAATAATAAGTTGAAATTTAGTACTCAAACCGCAACAAGGTGAAAGTTTGGGTACTATATATATATTTTATTCTTACTAATATTAATGTAAAATTTTTTCTTTTTTATGATAAATGATAAGAGAATAGCTACTCCAATTGTGTAGTTCATGATTAGAACTCCATTGAACTAAAAAAAAAAAAAAAACTAAAATCAAATATTATTAAACTATAAGTGATAAGGTAACATATTTTGGAAAAGGACAAGTAATACTAGTAGATTATATATATATACAAAAAACTGATTAACCATTAAGGGCTCATTATTTAAAGGCTTTTTTTTTTTCATATATCATAGTTTATAATAAAATGAATTAAATTCACACTTTTTACTGATATTATGAACTACAAATATTAACTTCTTACAAATATTAACTTCTTACAGAATAAATTACAAATCAGACAATAAAATCACATGTAGCTGTAACGAAATGTTCTCTTTGTGTTAACAATGTAAAGCGCATAATACTAACTTCCTTCGAAATATATCACAACCCAGAAATTGATAAAATGTAAAATTAGAGGATAATCTTTTGAAATTTTATCTATATCTTTTAGCCTTCATATTGAAGCTATCTAACTTCGAATTTATAGATTGCTGGGTTAAAATAGGTACAAATTAAAACTTTTGGATGTGCAATAGGAAAATAGGTTCAAAATTATTTAAATAATTATTTCATTAGTAAAATAGATGCAACAATGCATACAGATCGCCAAGTTGCAAATTAAAAGAGCTCTATTAAGGCAATTGAAGGCTAGCGAGACTTTATTTTGGTATTTTTTTATTGTAATCTTATTTCAATTATATTTTTATCAAGATGTACTTTTAGTTTTTTATAAGTGAATGGTCCATTTTTTCCCTTAAAAAAAATAGATACAAGAATTTAATGAAAATTTAAATTTTGGAATAAAAAAAAAAAAAAAATGAAACTATGTCTAAAAATTACAAGTGCTATGTCGTAGGGGAAAAAATTAAGTACTTAAAGTGTGACTCTCCCTAAACTTTTGTATATTTTATGTGAATTCAAATTAGTAACAGGCTTTGCAACGTCATATATAAGATTATGAGTAAGATTCTGGCTAATAGACTAAAACAGGTGCTTCCTCAAATTATCCATGATACTCATAGCGCTTTTGTTCCTGGAAGGCACATCTCTGATAACGCTTTACTTGGTATTGAAACCGTTCACTTTTTAAAGCGTAAATCAAAAGGTAAGATAGGTTTTATGGCTTTAAAACTAGATATGAGCAAAGCGTACGATAGAGTCAAATGGCCTTTTATTACTGAGACAATGAGGTGTATGGGTTTTCCTTCTCATTTCATCAGTTTGATCTCGACCTGTATGTCTTCTGTTACATATTCCTTCCTTATGAATGGGCAACCTAAAGGTTTCTTAAAACCGACAAGGGGTCTTCGACAAGGTGACCCGTTATCTCCCTACTTATTCCTCCTGAGTGCTGAAGTGTTCTCATCTCTGATCCGGAAGGAATGTGCTTCACAGAGACTGCATGGTATAAAGATCTGTAGAAGGAGTCCAAGTCTTTCACACTTGTTCTTCGCGGATGATTGTCTTCTGCTTGCTAGAGCTTCAATGGAAGAGAGCCAGGTATTAAAGCATATTCTTCTCTCTTATGAAAAAGCATCAGGTCAGCAACTAAATGTCGATAAATCAGAGATTCTATTTAGTAAGAATACTGCAGTTCATATTCGTCGCCACATCAGCTCAGCCATGGGAATTAAAGAGGTAGACTTCTTCTCCCGGTATTTGGGACTGCCTACTTTGGTGGGGCGCTCGAAGAGAGCAATTTTTTCATATATTAAAGAGAGGATATGGAGAAAATTAAAAGGGTGGAAAGAACGGCTTTTATCAAGAGCAGGCAAGGAAGTTCTTATTAAAGCTATTGTGCAAAACATCCCAACTTACGCTATGAGTTGCTTTAAGTTTCCAAAAAAATTTTGTGAGGATATCCATCGAATGATTTCAAAGTTTTGGTGGGGCAATGGCACTCAAGATCGTAAATGCCACTGGATAAGTTGGAGCAAACTTTGTGTGGCTAAAAGTGAAGGAGGGTTAGGCTTTAGAAATTTGGAGGCTTTTAACTTGGCGTTACTAGCAAAATAATTGTGGAGATTAGTAAATAACCCTTCTTCTCTATGTGCCCAAGTCTTAAAATCCAAATATTTTCCTTGTTGCGATATTCTAAAAGCAAAACTAGGATACGCAGCTAGCTTTACTTGGAAAAGCCTTCTCTCGGCTCTACCGGTCATTGAAGCAGGTCTTGCATGGAAAATTGGCTCTGGTGATAAAGTTCTCATATGGCATGATGCCTGGGTTCGTAAACTTGTCTCTACTATTCCCCCAGTTTGCTGGGCAAATGAGGCAACAGTCAGTGTTCTGCTGATTCCTAATACTAGACAGTGGAATGTTGATCTTATACGCCATCTTTTTAGCTAGGTTGAGGCTGATTGTATTCTCGGGATCCCTCTTGCTTCTCATTCTTCAGTAGATCACCGGTATTGGTTTCCAGAAAAGCTTGGTTTCTTCTCTGTCAAATCTGCCAATCGTCTTGCTCTTCGGCTCTGCCAGTCCCATTTGCTTTTAGCATCAAGCTCAGCTCCTCAACTTTGGAAGAAAATTTGGAATTTCAACATTCCCCCAAAAGTTAAACATTTCCTGTGGCGAACCTTGCACTCTGTTCTGCCTATTCAAGAATCTCTTCAACGAAGAGGAATTCCCGATGTCCCTAATTATGTTCATTGTGGTGCTTTCGAGACTCTCACCTATGCGTTCCTTGAATGTCCTTTTGCAAAAGCTATTTGGTTTGGCTCTCCTTTAAGTATTAGATCATCCACCGACACAGCTTTTCCAGTTTGGGATTGGTTTTGGCATATGAATGAGTCATTGCCACAAGCTGACACTGAAGCTATTAGTATGATATTGTGGAGAATTTGGGGTTGTCGAAATAGTAAACTCTATGACAATAAATCTCTATCAGCTGGAGAAGTTTCTGGTTCAGCATTGAAGCTGTTGCAAGAATTTCAAATTTCTCGTGCAAGGGAAACTGGCAGACAACGTTCTTCCCCTTCTCTATGGAGATGTCCACAAGCTCCTTATGTCAAACTAAATGTCGATGCTTCTGTATGCATGAACACAGGTCGTACTGCTCTGGGTGCTGTCATCCGAGACTCAGAAGGCTCAGTACTGAGGTCGGCAGGATTCTTTATGGCAGGGCTGTGGTCAATAGACTTGGCTGACGCTGCTTCTTTATTACACGACCTTCGTCTTGCTCATTCTGCAGGTTTCACCCATGTTGAAGTATAAAGCGATGCTCTGGCTATTATTAATGCTCTCCATGATAGAAAGAAGTATTTGTCTCCCATCTCTACTATTCTGGAAGATATTCTCAACATCCGTAGTTTGTTCACCTCAGTTCGCTTTTCATATATCCCTAGAGGATGTAACTCTGTGGCTCACCATATTGCTTGCTTGTCTCGTTCTTCAGCTTTAAATTTTCATGTAGAAAGAGATGTTCCTGATGGAATTCATCAGTTTGTACTTTCAGACCTTCATGGTCTTGCCTCTTAATTCAGTTGCTTTGCTGTTTAGTGATAAAAAAAAAAAAAAAAAGCAATTTTAATATTGGGAGTACATCTACTTTATTTATTTTGTCGCTCTTTATAGCATTCTGTATCTTTTATGCCAGTCAAGGTTAGACTCATTTTTATTTGTTTCTATTGTATCTTTATAATTACTATCCTCACTAGACTCATTTTTATTTGCTTCTATCGAATCTTAATAATTACTATCGTCACTTTTTTTTTTCCCTGTCCTTCCCTTTATTTTTCTCTTCTTTTTTGATCTTTACCTTTTGCTGGAGTTTTGCATAATAGTACACATTGATGTTGATATTATGTACTTGAATGTGAAATTAAGTGATTTGAAAATGAAGAGATAAACTTTGCAAACAAATGAATACTAAATAAAACATATTAATATCAAAATAGCATTTTTAAGATAATGAAAATACTTTAAAGAAAAAATTAAATGAAAATATATGTGTATAATTGATTTTTGAAATTTTGATGTTAAATTTTATAAATTTATGTTGCCACTTTGCGTAATATTAAAGTAAGAGTTTAGTTTTATTATATTTATATAGATAGATAGATTTTTTTGGCGAAGGATATAAGATAATTTGTCATAGTTAAAGCTTTTAGTCAAATTTTAGGGCCCAATATTATTCCCGTTTAAAATATTTATAATTACAAAATTAAAAAAAAAAAAAAGAAATAAAGATTTTATGGGGGCAATGTAAGTAGATTACTATGATCTATGATTGCAATATTATTACTGGAATAGAAACCCCACAGACTTTTTTTTTTTTATCAATAGATGTTAATTCACTAAACCCCATAAACATTTTGTGATTAGATTATCATTACATTACTATATCAGAAGCTACCTTCGCTCTCAAGAACACACTCATGAGACTCATCTTTTGACCTTTTGCATTTTTTTTTTTTAAAAAAAAAATTGCCTCTTACGATTGGTAGCTACTTACATTATTGCATTATTCTTTATTTTTTTTCAAGAGAACTTATCCCATAAAATCAAATTTTTACATGACCTTTTTTTTTAAAAACTAAATTACAAGTGGGAATTTAATTAGCTAGATGCACCATAAAGACGTATAATTATATGTCATTTTACCGCATAATATCATTGATTTAATTAATAATTTTAGTTGCAAGAATTATTCATTTATAAGAATTATATAATTTTTGAATTCAATTCTTTATACTAACCATTCATTAATATTGGTAAATTTAAAATAATTTATTTAAAAAAAAATTCAAATATCAAGTGCTATCACGATACTTCTCATTAAAAATATATTGCTAAAATTTTATTATTTTTTAAATGAAAGTTAGATATTTACAAAATATAACTATATTGACTGCGATTATACTAAACTATAACAATTATAATATGTATTTAAACATCAAACTATATATTAACATATCATTTATCATATAATTCAATAATACCCACATTAAAATTTATTATCTTTATAATGTTAGCAATCATAGTCGAAATTTTTGCATTTCAAGCTCAAATCCTACTTCAATTAAAAAAAAAAAAAAACCATCTCTATCACATTTATATGGTATCCATAATGGTGATTTTTATGCATTTAAAAACATTGAGATATAGATTCTATATTAAGATTAAAAAAATTTGTACAAAAAAAAATATTAAGATTAAAAAAATAAAACTACAAAAACAATCTCGTGAGTGGCATAACATCTAGTGACAATGGTAAAAAAAAATATTTTAAATTAAGTTGAAGTAGACTTTTTGGACAATGTCTCTATTTCTTTTAGTAGCCTTCTACTAGTCGTCAGCTAGCAGTGAAAATCTACACAAAATCCCTCTGCATTTGGCGATGACATTAATGAATTAAGATATCCATTTTTAGACAATGTACACTTTTCAACAATGTTACACTTGACATTATATAACAAATTACGCAAAATAAATTTATTTTTAAAATGATTTTTTATGAAATAATAACTATAAATTTATAGTGGTTTTATATTTAAAAAACAACATACTAAATTTTTTTTCAATATTTACTATAGAACATAATAAAAATATAAATTACAATTAAGTTAAAAAATTTCAATAAAGAATGCATAAATTAGTAAATTATATAATATTAGTTACCAATCCTATAAATTTCAGTTTAAATACTTTTTTTTTTAAAAGCAATTTCAATATTGGGAGTACATCCACTTTATTCATTGTGTGGCTCTTTGTAGCATTTGGCATTTTTCATGTTTTTATCTTTCATTCTTCTTGTGTTTGGCATAATAGTACACATCAATAATTATAATATGTACTCGAATGTGAAATAAAGTGATTTAGAAATAAAGAGAAAATTTTTACAAATAAATGAACACTAAATAAAATATAGTAATATGAAAATAACTTTTTTTGAGTCAATAAAAATACTATGAAGAAATAAATATATCAATAGATTTTTAGAATTTTAATGGTAGGTTATATAAATATGTGTTATCACATGCATGGCACTTAAATATGAAATTAAATGATAGAGAAAAAGAAAGTGATAAAATTTACAAATAAATGAATACTAAATAAAATACATTAATATCAAAATAATATTTTTAAGATAATGAAAAGATTTTAAAGAGATAACTCAATAAAAATCTATGTGTATAGTTGATTTTTGGAATTTTGATGTTAGATTCTATAAATTTATGTTGCTATTTGGCGTAATATTAAAGCAATTTAATTTTATTATATTTATATGGATAGATTTGTTTTGGTCAAGGGTATAAGATAATTTATCATAGTTAAAGCCCTTAGTCAATATTATCCCTATTTAAAATATTTATAAGGGATAATTACTATTATCCCCTGAGGTTAGATCATAATTACTAGTTAATCTCTTCTTTTTTAAAAGTGAACTAAAAATCCCTTTAGATTTGATTTTGTCAACTATTTCCCACTTCTGTCTAAAAGAGACATTAATTAGTATAAAAAGACACATTTACCCATAGTATATTATTGAATTTATGTATATATACCACAATTAACTACTACTTTTTTTTTTTTTTTTTATATTAGCTATAATTAAATCAAATGTCATTTTTAAAATTTATTTATTATAGTTAATTAATATAACCATATTAAGTATTATAAATAATTTTATATTGTTAATAATTAATATAATTGATGTAAATTATTTTTATATTATTGACAATTAGTATAAAAATGTTGATATAATTAGTATAATTTTTTGCAACGTAAATAATTGGTACAAATAATGTAATTAGCATGAATATAGTCCAAAGTTACATGAATGGTGATATTTAAGCCTGCTGTTGATCAAACTAAACTGAATATTTTTTGGCCGACAATTAATTCATTTGCTTGTTTATTTACTTATTTTTTTGAACAAATTCATTTGCTTGTTTATGCTTGCTTATATAGCTTTTTTAAAATAAAATTGTAGTTTATATATTTAAATTAATATTGGTTTAGAAAACTTGGTATAAATTGAAAGTTGTATAAAAAA
>CATIWO010240214.1:0-14832 GCA_949673435.1 Macaranga tanarius | reverse complement strand
AAAAGAGAGATGGAAAAAAAATAGAGAGAAAATAAAAATTAAAAAAAAGAAATGAAAAAATAAGAGAAAAAAAAAAGAGGAATGGTAAAAAAATAAGGAAAAAAATAAAGTTAAAATAAAGAATGGAGCATATAATAAAATAAAATAGGGCATGAGACATATATGAAAATAAAATTGGGCATAGAAGTAATAAATGAAAAGTTGAAATTTTTAAATAAATAAAATTAAAAAATGGGAGATTTTTGATAATTTTCCAAAATAAAATGAAGCACATTTTATCTGAAAGTATTTTCGTTAAAAATATTTTGAAAATATATTTAAAAGTTGATTTTTTTTACCATTAAAAGAATTTTGAAAATATATCTAAAAGTTGATTTTTTCTTGTAGGGACTTCAGCAACTTCCTTTTGGGCTACTTTTTTTTTAAACCATCATGAAATGAAATGTCGTTCACCTAGAAATACTTTTGTAAAAAAAATCACAATACATGTAGTTTATAAAAAGCATATTTTTCATAAAAATATATTTTTCATAAAAATATATTTTTTACTAAAAATATTTTTTAAGAATAAAAAGTTTGGAAGGATAAAAAATATAAATTTTTTAACAGTTTTCTAGAAATATATATATATATATATATATATATATATATATATATATATATAGTTATCTTCTTTTTCTTTTCTATTTAACATTTTCTTCTTCTTTCTCATTTTTCTTTTTAATTTTTCATATTATTTTTTAAGCTACCATTAGTAAATATTGGTGCATGCATTTATAACTTCTAAATTATTTATAATTTTTTCAGGTGAGTTATTAAATTAAAAAAATAATTAAAGTTACTAGCTAAATAGGACTTCTGAGTTCTGACATTAAAAAAAATTTATATATATATATATATATATATATTTCAGGTGAGTTATTAAATATAAAAATAAAATAATTAAAGTTGCTAGTTAAATAGGACTTCTGACATTGAGTTATTAAATATAAAAATAATTAAAGTTGCTAGTTAAATAGGACTTCTGACATTAAATATATATATAATTTTAATCCAATTTGCATTGGGACACTTTGTACACCTGCACTCTTACCCATTATATATATATAATTTTTTTTAATGTCAGAAGTCCTAGTTAACTAGCAACTTCTAATTATTTTTTTATTTTAATAACTCACCTGAAAAAATTATAAATAATTTAGAAGTTATAAATGGATGACCAGCACCAATATTTACTAATGGTAGCTTAAAAAATAATATGAAAAATTAAAAAGAAAAATGAGAAAGAAGAAGAAAATATTAAACAGAAAAGAAAAAGAAGACAATTTTTATATTGTTTTCAACTGTCAACATATTTTAAACTATCAAAAACTCTTTTATATTATGTTGTTCCTTGTTTTGAAATTCATCAATATTTGGCACACGCAAGGATGTAAGCCTAAGATTTCCAACATCGGCTAATATAGCATTAGATTTTATAAGCAACTTTCAGCCGGAGCCTAATTAATTAAATATAAGAATTACATTTATATATTATCTATTAGTTTATTATTTCTATTTCATCTCTGGATATATAGACATTACAATTATAAAATTCCTTAATGCACATCCCTATAAAATAAAACAAAGAAAGAAAAAATCGAAAATCATGAAAATAAAATTTAAAGAAGTGCACAAAAATGTCAGCGCACCCTTGACTTAGTGGCTAAGGTTTTCACTGGCAACGTAGAGGGAAAAAAAAGTGCACAAAAATAATACAGCAATGTTATATGTCATGCCACACGATATGAATAGTATTATTGTGTGGCGGGATATTTTTCAAAACACTCCTATCAAATATACAATTTCTCTATAAAATAGGGGATATTTTTATCTTTTTAAAAAAGATACCTATCGTTATCCAAAACAATAATAGTGATATACCACTCCTATCGAAATCATACATCCAGGTCATTTGTTGGAAGGTAGAGAGGGTATTGAAGGCTACTAACAGCTAGAGCACTATGATTTTATTGCCAAATTTAGAATTGAGAGTTGCAATATGAACAACAATAGTTGATATTGCTATAATAACTAAGAAGTTGAATCTCTATAATCAAAATCTACAAATAAAAATTTGACACATTAAAAAACTCCATATAACAGACTTGAAGTAATTTTTTTTTAGTAGAAGTGTGGACACATGGTTTAGCCGGCCCGCAAAAAAAACCCAATGATAAAAAATAACAGATAGACCCAATTTGCTAAGGAACTGGATTCTGACCCATTTGTGAGAACCCCAAATATATAACCCAAATCCACCAAAAAAGACCAAGCCCAAACACATAACCCAGCAAACTAAGCCCAAGAAGCTGGCCCACAAGGCCCAAAAGCCCATTAAGCCTATTTTTTTCTGTAGAGGCGTCGCCTCTTTAGGAGAGAGGTACACGCCTCTTGCACAGGGAGGCACACGCCTCTGTCATCATAGAGGCGGCGCCTCTACGATGTTTGTTATTAATTGCAAAACGTGGATTGCTCCACGTTCTGCAACAGTCCTTTAAGTGCGGACGTGGGGTTTAATGGCTATTGAATAAGGATTATTCCTCTATAAATGAGGAAGGAATTTCGACATAATATGGGTTGGAACTTTTGGCAAAAAATTCAGCAGTAGAAAGAAAGAAACACAGAGAAAAATAAAAAAAAATAAAAGCAAAAATCTGAAAGAAAAATCAAACCAAAAACCTGACAAGAAGGCCTGAATTCAAGTATTCCGGAAACAAAAAAGGTGTTTCAAAATCAATCTGAGGGCTAAAACACTTTCAAATCAAGCTTCACAGTAAAAATTCTCTTCTTTTCTTTTATTTTGAATTTAATTTTATTTCTCTCCCATTGCTCTTGATTTCTGTTATTTCAGTATGTAGGCTTGATTTATATAGTGATTTGATTCGTTTGTGATCTTTTTCAGCTATTTTAGTTCGATAATTAGGTTGTTTTAATTATTTAAATGTGAAACAAAGCTTCTGCAGAAAACTAGAGGGCGTGTGCCTCTAGCTAGAGGCGCCGCCTCTGTCTCACAGGGGCGCACGCCCCTAACACATAGAGGCACACGCCTCAATAGGTTTGCATGTATATTTAAATTTTTGACTGTTGCTGCAAGGGCGACGCCTTCCCTGATGATGCGCCGCCCCATCCCCATAGAGGCGCATGCCTCTGTGTACAGTAGAATTATTTTTATTTTTGTTATTTATTTGATAGTGTTTCTTGATTATTTGAAGATCTAATATTTTCTTTATGATGGCAGAACAGTAATGAGTTATTTCCAATATTTGGAAATTATTATTAGGATTTATTTATTTATTTTTATTTAGTGTAAAAGGGTCGTAATCAATTCTCCTCATTCCTTTCTTTATATGTATTTTTTTTTTAATTTTCATTGTTGTTATTTTTGTTGTTTTATTTTGGATTATGGTGAATGATGTATGTGGATGTATGGATATATGGATTAAAGACCAAAATTGTACGAAATTGGACTTAATAAATAAACTTGGACTAAATTGTAAATTTTAGAAATTATTTGGATTAAAACAGCCATTTACATGTAATTAAAAGAATAATTAAATAATTAAAAATAATAAAATATAAAACACAAACGGAGGCTGATCGCAAGATCGGGTGGGCCATTCAAAGCACATACCCAGTTTTCGAACCCAATCTTTGAGGACGGCTGCTGGGCTTCTTCTGCAGAATCCAGTTGCTGTAAAAGTGTCCCGGATTTTATCCGGATGGTGACTCCCATGTCCAACCAAAGCTTGTAAAAAGACCCAAAGTTTGTAAAAAGACCCAAAGTTGTATTCCTAGTGGGCCGTGAGCCCGCACAGTGTCGTAGTTGCCGAATACTTAGGCGCACGCTGAACCCTGCCGTCTACAGTGGTGACTCCACTAGGGATAGAGAAACTGATTCTAGTATTTTATGTTTTATTATTTTTAAGTATCTAATTATTCCTTCTGCTGCATTCACTACACTATTTTCACATACTGTGCACACAGTCCCGAATAACCCGACAATGGTTGTTGCTTTGCTGCCTGTGTTTCATTCAAACCTGGTGGTAGAGTATAAAGCTATTGTCACTCACGGTGTAGTACAATTGAGTGCGTTGTTTGGACCCTTGAGTGGGGAGACGGAAAAAGAGTATATAAAAGATTGTGGGAGCCTTTGACTTTACCCAAGACTCAGCTCATGTAGTGCCCTAGCAACTACCCTTAAGATTTTTATAAATGCATGTGTTCTATTGCCATATAGTAGTATCATTCATAAAGCCCAAGCCCAATAATGATGAACCATTTTTAGATTGGGCTCTTGTCCATCTATCATGGTCCGTTATGTTGGACTTTAGTTTTATGGAAGAAATATGCTACTTGTTTGTTCTGTCTCAAGATTATGCATGTATGTCGGTTTTATTATCCCCTGTTGATAATTAAAACCTAGGCCAAAAATTCTAAGTAAGAGACTTACCATTGAACACGTGTGTGGGAGGAATAAGGTTGGAAGGCTGTGTTTTTGAGACCTTATGTGTGTATGTTTATTTATTTGTCTGTTTATTTTGTTTAAACCCTTAAAAATACCAAAAATATTTATATATCATGCATACACGTCATGCATATTTCTAACCCTTTTTCTTGCAAAAATAGATCCTTCATCCTCTATTTGGACACGCACCCGCGAAGGTCGACTAATCAGATCTACACCGATTAGAGCTACTCCACTTACTGAAACTGCAACAATATCTGACAACTCTAATATGGAAGCTTTTAAGAGATAGTTGAAAGAGGAAATCACTACTGATACCAGGAACATAATCCGAGAAGTAATAGGAGAAATGCTTCAGACAGCTAGAGGAAAGCAGCTAATTAACTTGGATAAGGGTGAAGCTACTATTGAGAAACCTAGGGACAGGGATGATGACCTCAAAACTATGCTTACTGATCCTCCTAGGCTAGAGTTTCAAGCTGCTGGAGACTCCGAACAACTAGAATGGGCTAAGAAAATGGCGAATATGAAATCTCATATGCAACTTCTGATGAAAGATAAGGGTATGGATGGTTCGATGGACTACAGTGACATGGATTTTGATAATGAAGAGCCCTTGCCAAAGAAGTTCAAGTTCCCTGATATGAAGAAGTACTCAGGTACGGAAGATCCCCATTTGTAGTTGAAGCAATACATCACCCACATAAAAATAACTGAGCTAACTAAGTTTCAGATTGTGAAGCAATTCTTGCTGTCTTTGGATGGAGCACCAATTCAATGGTACTACTCTTTGGATCCTCATGTACAAGCTGACTGGAAAGAACTGTGTGTAGCATTTGTGAAATAGTATGGGTTGAACTCTCAGTTGGAGGTATCATTGAGGGATCTGTAAAACACCAAGCAGAAATTTAATTAATCTTTTACTGATTATCTGACTAGGTGGAGAGGTAAGCTATCACAGATGAGACATCAACCAACCGAAGCTGATCAATTGATGCTTGCTATTGCCACTTGCTAGGAAGTTAAACGATTTAGGGATTAGGAATTTTGAAGAACTCTATAGGTTTGGGGTTCAGAAAGAGACTGATGTAGCCCAAGAGAAGAAGTTTTACGGAGGAAGATTTGGGAATAAAGAGGGACCGAGCAATAATGTCCAAATTAATGCTATTGAGTAGCCTCAAAAGTTTTCTAATCTTGGAAGACCCCTCTCAAAAGTCCTCGAGAAGCTCATCGAAAAAATATTTCTTCAGCCTTTGCCACCAAAGACTCCCTTTCCCAATGCCAATCCAAAACTTTACTGAAAATTCCACTAAGTCGTCAGACACAATACTAACTAATGCACCCACCTCAAACACGAAATCCAAAACCTTATTGACTCCGAAAAGCTAGTTGACCCATAAACTAAAAAGCCAAATACCCAAACAAACTCTTTGCCAAACTACTGAAATACCCCACCTCCAAATCAATATGTCCTGATGATTGGCATTGGATTTATAGAAGAACAAGTGTTAAACTTCTTTATCGACCTTGAACCTGCCCAACTTACTTGACTTGAAACCTATCCAACTTACTCAACCTGAAACCACCCGTGAGAGGGGATTATTTATGAACATGTTAGATATCTGGTCCTCTGATGATGAGGAAACCTAAGAAGAGATTGATGTGTGGGAAGGTGAAAGACAATGGGAGGTTGAGCATGTGGCATCAACTGAAAAGAAGAAAGAAGAAGAGAAAAAAGAAGAGCTAGTTGAAAAAGTTGAATCTGAAGTGGAGCCTAAAATTAAAGAAAAGAAAGAGCTACCTGAGAAAATAGTGTCTAGCATCTAGGAGCTTTTGATGCAATCTAAGATTCATCGGGATGCCATAGTCCAGGTTTTGTATGAAAGGAAAGTTTCCACTAGCACAACCCTTCAATAGTTGGTGAGCTCTTTGATGCAAAAGCCCGAGGGTTCAATTTTTTTCACTGATGAGGATCTTCTATTGGAGGGGAGAGATCATTACCGTGCATTTTTCATCAATACTAAAATTAAAGGGAAGATGACTTGCTGTATGATGGTTGATAATGGGTCAGCTATAAATGTATGCCCTTTGAAGATACTGCCAATACTCAGTTTGACTGATGCTGATCTACAACCTACTGATGTGATAATCAAGGCCTATGATGACACTAAAAGATCAGTGGAAGGCACATTCAGAACTCTGGTTAAGACTAGACCCATCGAAGCTTGGGTCACTCTCCATATGATCGATATCCCGGTTACTTTTGCTATGCTGTTGGGAAGACCTTGGTTTCATCCTCTGGGAGGAGTTCCTTCCACTCTCCATCAGAAGATCAAGTTCCCGCATGAGGGGAAGATAGTCACCATTACAGCTGAATCTGAGGCAGCCATCGCAACTTTGAAGTTGGCTCCTAAGGAAATCCCTATGAATCCTGGTTTTGAGGTCTGCATGATTTATGAAGACTCCATAGAGGAGAAGGTGTTGAAAATGCTCAAGGGAATAAATTTCATATCTGGACTGGGATTGGGAAAGAACCAGACTGGACCCCCAGAATTTGTGGAAGCTAAGCTACAGATTTTGAAGCATGGGCTCAGTTATCATGAAGAAAAGGATGGACCGGATAGTGAGGAGAAATGGTCACTCTAGGAAAGGTTCGTCCAAGAGGGGAACTACAATCCCTACAAGGGTAAGCCTGAGCCTCTATTTCTAGAAGGAAGGAAAGTCACGGGTTTGAGATTTTTATGGACTATCTGGGTAAGAAGAGCATAAATGAACCGGCACTGGAGGAGCTGATAGTGGATGAGGAAGTTGCTATTGCTATAGTGGAACTCGCCACCGGTAAGAAGGATGTTACGGAGAAAACTGTAGATACTGTTACTGAAAAGGACTCTAAAGGAAAAGGAATTACTATAGAGGGAGTGGTGATTGCTGCTGAGGATGCTACTATGGACTTGGAGACCTTCGTCTAGAACTCTTTTATTGACATCTTTTATGATGATTATGATGTTTCTCTTGCTGAACTATTTGAACTTGATGATTTATTCTTTTATAAAGTGGATGCAATGAAATCTGACTTTGCTTACTTGTGTGATGTCTTACCTAATGGTTATTCTTATTGTGATGATCATTTCATGCATATAATTTACATTAATTTTATGCAAACCAAAATATTTAACTTAGGCACAATTGAAAATCCTAAAAATATAATAATTGCTTCTGATCTTTCTCCTGATGAGAGTAAAAAAATAAAAGACATATTAATAAAAAGATAGAAAGTATTTGCTTGGGGCTATGAGGATATGCCGGGGATAGATCGTGAGATTATAGAGTATAAGATCCCTACCTATTCTCATGTCATGCCAGTTAAACAGAAAAGAAGAAGGTTGAGACCATAATGGGCACTCCCAATTAAGGAAGAAGTTGATAAACAGTGGAAGGTTAGATTCTTTGAAGTGGTCGACGATATAAAGTGGCTTGCTAATATAGTACCGGTACCAAAGAAAGATGAAAGAGTAAGAATGTGTGTTTATTACCTGGACTTGAACAAGGCCTGTCCGAAAGATGATTTCCCCTTGCCTCATATTGACACACTGGTGGATAGTGCAGCTTCGAGTGTGATGTATTCTTTCATGGATGGATTCTCTGGGTACAATCAGATTAAGATGGCTGAGGCAGATAAGTTGAAAACCTCATTCATAATCGAGTGGGGAATTTATTGCTACATGGTGATTCCGTTTGGAATAAAGAATGCCGGAGCAATATACCAGCAGATGGCCACTACTCTGCTACATGATATGATCCACAAGGAGATTGAAGTGTATGTGGATGATATGATGGTTAAGTCTCCAACCATAGGAGGACACTTTGAAGCTCTAGACAAGTTCCTCGACAGAGCTGAGAAGTACAATTTGAGACTAAATCCAAAGAAGTGTGTATTTGGGGTTGCTTCAGGGAAACTGTTGGGCCACATAGTTAGTAAAAGAGGGATAGAGGTTGATTCGGATAAGATAAAGGCCATCAGGGAAATGCCAGCTCTAAGAACAAAAAAGGAGGTGAGAGAATTTATAGGGCATCTGTAGTACATTAGTAGGTTCATAGCCAAGTTGACCACTATATGTGAACCAATATTCAAGCTGCTTAAAAAGAATCAGCCGGTGATTTGGGATGATAGATGCCAGTAGGCTTTTGAGATTATCAAGATGTATTTAATGAAGCCACATGTGTTACAACCACCGAGGCCAGGAAAAGCCATTAATATTGTACTTAGCAATCGAGAAGGAAGCTGTGGGGGCAATGTTAGCACAGGAAGATAAGAATGGAGTGGAAATATTGTGTACTACTTGAGTAAGAAGTTTCTGCCTTATGTAGCCAACTAAAACTTGGTAGAAAAGACATGTCTGTCAGTTGTGTGGGCGACTAAGAAGCTTCGACATTATTTCTAATCCTATAAGATTCAAGCAGTATCAAAGCATGATCCTCTGAAGTACCTTCAGTAAACTCCTTCTCTCACAGAAAAGTTGGCTCAATGGTTAATACTGCTTACAGAGTTTGACATTGAGTATCTGTTTAGGAAAGTGATTAAAGGAAGGGCTGTTGTAGATTTTCTAGTGCAAAATTCCGTGGATGACAATCAATAATGGAAACTAGAATCTCTCGATGAGCATTTAGGAGCCATTGAGGTGCAAGGATAGCGTATGTACTTTAACAGTGTAGTTAACAGTAAGGGGGCATGTGTCGAAGTAATTTTGATCACTCCCGAGGGTGAAATGATTCCTATGGCGAAAAGGCTGGAGTTCAAAGTGACCAATAATCAAGCAGAGTATGAGGCATGCATATTCATACTAGAAGCTTTATGAAGTGTGGGGGCGGAAGAGATAACAGTTTAGGGGACTCAATATTAGTAGTGAAGCAGGTCTTTAAGGAATGGGAAGTCAAAAAAGATAAACTGAGGCTTTATGTGAATCATTTGGCCACTGTTACTCTTTCGTTTAGCCAGTGCAGATTTGTGTATTTGCCTCGAGATGAAAATTAAGTTGCGGATGCTTTGGCTACATTAGCCTCGATGTGGGAAAGTGGTATACGGGTTCCAGCTAAACCCTTAATTTTGGTAAGATCTAGGACTCTGTGTTATGAGGAAATGAGAGTAATACCGATGGGTCGACAGGAAAAGCTGTGGTTTTATAATTTACATAAGTATCTCGAGACTAATCAATTTCTCAAGGATGCGGATAAGAAGGAGAAGGTGTCCCTAAAAGTGTTATCCATACAGTTTATCAGTCACAATGGTATGTTGTATAAAAGAATGCTGACTGGGGTACACTTGTGATATGTTGATAAGGAAAAAGCTCATGCGATTATGGAAATTATGCATGTCGGCGTTTGCAGGCCCATATGAATGGAACAGTTTTGGCTAAGAAGATAACTAGACAGAGATACTTCTAGTTGACCATAAAATTAGATTGTGTCAAATTCGTGAAGAAGTGCCATAACTGTCAAGCTTATGGGGATGTTAGTCATCTGCCTTCAATGGAACTTCAAGGGTTGATATCTTCGTGGCCTTTTACAGCTTGGGGGATCAACATAATCAGGAAAATAAGGTCGACTCCATCGAATAGGCATCGATGTATTGTGGTGGCAGTGGATTACTTCTCCAAATAGGTTAAAGCCGAGTTATACATTTCAGTTGGGTCAAAACAGATGACGAGGTTTATAGAAAGGAATATAATCTACATATATGGGTTTCCACACCATGTTGTAACTGATAATGAAGTTCAATTTCAATCAGAAACTACTATATTACTTCAGCACTATAAGATAGAGCATCAACGATCATCTCCTTATCGTCCTCAGGCTAATGGTGCAGTTGAGGCTGTAAATAAACACATTAAAAGGATCCTGGCTAAGATGATAGAGAGTTACAGGGATTGGTCTAAATATTTACAGTTTGTGTTATGGGGATATCGAATGACCGTGAGAACATCTACTGGAGTTATACCTTATTCATTGGTATATAGGTATGAAGTGGTACTGCCAATGGAAGTGGAAATCTGATCTTTGAGGGTTCTGTTAGAGACAAAGATTCCAAAGTATCAGTGGGTGGAAAGCAGACTAGCACAGTTGACGTTGTTAGATGAAAAAAGATTAAAGGTCATGTATCACATGCAACTCTATCAGAAAAGAATTGCCAGAGCTTACAATAAAAAAATTAAGTCAAGGAAGATAAATGAAGGTGATTTAGTGTTGAAGCACACGAAACCACTTCTTACTGATCCAACAGGCAAATTCAAGCCAAATTGGGAAGGACCTTACATTGTCCAGAAGATATTCTCAAAGGGTGCAACCATTTTGTCTGATTTGGAAAGGAATAAGTTCAGGAATCCCATCAACCTTGATAAGTTCAAGAAATACTTTCTGTAAAGTCTCGCTAGGGAGAAAACCTCAAAAAAGAGGCTGTCTAGGCAAAAATTAGAGACCAAAAAGAAAGAAAAAAAAAGAAAAAAAAATCATGCTGCGTTGAAAACTCTGTAAAGTAGCGGCTTAGGTAAAAGTTAAGGATAAATAAAAGGAGAGAGAGACAATAAAATAGTTGACTGAAAAACTTGTAAGGGAAAGCCACCCAACGATAGAAGAAATGTCAGAAGCAGTTTGTATGTATAATTATGTTTAATTTAAATAAAGAGGATTATTTTTATTTCTGTCAAATATTGCATTAAATGCTTATTACAATAAGTTTAACTAAAAGGAAAGATATCATATGAGACGAGCCGAGTCTAATTGAATTGTTGAAACTAAAAAAGGAAATAAATCTAAGTCCTTTTCCTTTTATTCTTTCTCATTGCTTGCATGCTAACCCTAAATAAATCCCTTATTTTCTGAGTTTTGATGAATTCATCTTGTTCTGTTTGTTACAACTGGATCCAAGCCTTATAATGATCATCAGTGGTAATATCTCCATCCAGTGAGATGCCTCGCCTGATGGTACGGTGTGGCCAAGTCAATGACATGTTCTCCACAAAGTTCTAGGTCAGAGGGCCAGGTTGAAAACCGTGTGTGGGTTCAATGATCAACTACTTCTCTCCGTATTGGTGACAAAGACGAATCGGGTAGTAAAATGAGCAAAAGTTCAGTCCAGTGAGAGGAACATAATGGGTATATGTCCTGGTGGTCACATGTTTGATGTTCCACTAAGGACACATCCACTGGACTCCAGTATCTGGGAAGTTTGCCAACCACTCTTTCAAATCATTTGGGAGCTTTTGTAATGAACGAGTCCGCACCTTCTTTGGTTTATACTTCTCAATGTTTTGCGGAGGTGCCAACAGCCTCAATTTCTCTTGGAGCCAAATCTGCAAAAATGGAGGGTTGTTTCAAAAGAAAAAAAAGAAAAAAAAAGAAAAAAAAGAAAAAAAATGAAAAAATGAAAGAAAAGAAAAATAAAGAAAAAGAAAAATTACCTCCAACAACACAGGGCTCCTAGTAAAGTGATGCATCACAAACAAGTTATCTAAGCTAATCAATGTCTCAGCAAGGATAACTGGCATGGGATTGAGTCTGGACTTGACTTGATCAAGGATCTTTATGATCTTGAGATCACAGTCACCAGAATGGGAAGCTAGCAGGAACTGGGCATACAAGCAGAAAGTAATCATCTGAGGCCAGTACACTTCATTGTTGTTAACAGCTAAATAGCCTTCAGGAAAATAATCAAATATGATCCCATTTCCTGAGACATGTGCCTGAGAAGATGAAGGAGGAATATTGAAAAGCTGGGCCATTTATTGTTGAATAGCTCTGTCATCTGGTTTATCAATTAATGGAACTACAATCTATTTGGAGGAATCATCTAGGTACCCAGAATTGCTCCAAACTCTTCAGGCAGGGGGCAGATCTCAAAGTTATTGAACCTGAAGACGTGGTTCTGTGGATCTCAAAATTGGGCAACAATGTGCAAGAAAGAGTAGTTGATCTTACAGAGATGAAGAGATCTGAAGACAGATATATGAAAAGGATTTAGTTTTTGCCAATCTTCTCCACCCAAGCTCTACAAGATGGGACGGATCAATTTTATATGATGTTCTGCTATGGTTTGAAGAGTTTTTAGAGTTTTTGGAGGTGTAGGGCGGCTATTGTATGTGTTGATAGGAATGGGGTATATTATAGACTTTCGAAAGGGGGCAAAATTAGAAAATATCAATGTTAGAGCCACTGAGGTGCTGCCATACAGTAGAGGCGCCGCTACAGTAGGTGGAGGCGCACACCTCTACATTTCAGAGGCACACGCTTCTGTGTTTCAGAGGCGCGTGCCTCTATGTTTCAGAGGCGCACGCCTCTTCTTTTACAGGCGGTGCCTCTTTGCTAAAAAATGGTGAAAGTGGTCTGGTATAATGAAAATTGGCCTGGAATTGGATTATAATGATTGAACAGTTGATTATAAGGCAGAATAATAAAAAGAAATACAAGCACTGGAATAAAATGCACTATTATATAATCCAATAATGTGTTTGTGTACAAAATACATGTCCCTAAACCCTTACAAAAGAGCTTAACAATCTACCCATACCCTAACCACTCCTAAGTCTGCAGTCTAATCCTACTCAGACTCAGTCTCCTCATCATCCTCCTCACCCTTACCAGTTACCTCGTGCTCGTTGTCCTCATCATCATCATCATCATCAGCCTCATCCTCGGCATCCTGAATGCTAGGGGATGGAGGGACATCAGTAGTAGGAGCAACTTCATCATCTGTGTCATTGGTACTGGAGTCCTCATCATCTCCATTCACCATCTGGAGGTCAGCTAGCTGCTATCGGAGCAACCGGGCCCTCCAGTCCTACACAATGTGCCTGTCCAAACAAAAAGAGGAAATAGGTAAGTTAACAACATAAAAGCATGCATACATATAGGATATAAATAATAACATACCTTCCACTCCTCCGAGATCTGAAACATAAGATCTCGCTAGGCCTCGAATAAGCCGTATACTGCTCTCTAGGAATCTGTAGGTACAAATGTACAAACCATGTCAGTGTTAATATTTTTTTTACAGCAAGCAAATAAGAGAATAAAAACATGAATAATACTTACATGGGTGGCAGTAGAAAGTACAGGTAATGGAAATGCGCTGGGGTCAGGAGTCAAGAAAGCTCGAGATAACTTGCTAGAGGTGCCCCAATATCTAGCAGTAGGCTCTAGAAGGAAAGGAAAGGCACCATGTGAATAAGAAGGACCAGTATCAGGGATCCTCCATGAGGGGGCACGTGAAGTGCTGGGGCCAATCTCAGAAGTCCTCCGTGGAGGGGCATGAGAAGTGCTAGGACCGAGATCAGCAGCTGGAGAGTGGACTTGAGAACGCTGAGCAGGGTGTTCTCCAAAATGAGGATATCTGATTTGAGGACCAGTACCTCTGGGATGAAGTTACAAGAGAGCATGAATTAAAAGATTATAAAGCAATGGCTAGATCACAAGATCACAAAGTATATAAGGCATACCTAAGTGACAAGACTAGGCAATGAAGGTTGAGCCAACAGCTGGTCCCTGATAAAAGTCTTATAAACGTTAGGATGTCATGCAATAACCCAACATATAGCAAAAAATACTCTCAAAGCTCTAGTCAGGTCCTCGCCCCTTAGTAAGTGTGCCCAAAACATGGTAAGGGGAGCCATGGGCACACGTCTCCGATCGGGGCCCAGAGTGTAACACCCTCCAGGTGTCACATACACGTGTCCAGAACACTAAAATTATACACATAAATAATAAAATTTTTCACAATTTGAAAGATGCTTATAATTACAAATCAAAATATTATTTATACATAGTATTAAAGTTTACAAAATTACAATAGCAAAACTTATGTCTTAACAAAATTTACATGTAAATGCTGATATGCCCTAATGGATGGATGGCAATTATATCGTCAAGCACTCGGATTTGTCCCACCTTAATCTCCTTCACCCAAACTTCAAGCTTTTACAAAATAAGCTTTAAACAAGCTAGCTACCATCTGAAAACCACAAATCGCAAAGGGATGAGCTTCCTACTCAGATAAGTAATTATTAAGCCAAGATCACCAATAGTTCTTCTCTAGAACTATAAAGGAACAGTCGGAAAAACTCATCAGAATTTTCAACACGGCCATATACACGGCCGTGTATCCTCCCGTGTTCCCCAATGAAACAGTACACATGTTTATACACGCCCGTGTATAATTACCTTTCTATCGATACACGCCCGTGTATAAATACACGGCCACGGGACACGCCCGTGTATAAAGCAGCTAAAACACTTTTCTCAGCATATATAAACACGGTCACGAGACACGCCCGTGT